>BQNB010113476.1:991-13491 GCA_026074375.1 Tanacetum coccineum
TTTTTAACAATGAAATTATTCCATTTCTAAAATCTTTAAAAGACATCTTCAATGTATTTGATAAATATCTTCTAAATGAAATAACGAAAGTACAAACAGTTTTTGATCAAATGGAAGCGTCTGTTCAACAGTTTTTAGTTGATAAAAAATGTTTGGAAATTGCTAAGAAATAAATTCTTTTAGAAAATGATCGACTCTTACAAAAAGTCATGTCTCAAGATGTTCTGATAACTGTGATGAATTCTATGTCTTTGAATAATGATTCTGTGAATGTGAAAATACAAAAGTGTGAATTGTGTGAAAAGTGTTTGAATCTTGATGTTGAGCTTTCCAAATTAAAACAAGCATATAATGATCTTTTGAAAAATCACTCATAACTTAAAAAACATTGTATTTCTCTCGAAGTGTCAATGTAATTAAAACAAGAAGTTTTTCAAAACAATGAATCTTGCGTTAATCAAAATGCTGTTGAAATTCAAGAATATTTTGAAATCAATGATTTGAAAGCTCAGCTACAAGACAAAGACACAACCATTTCTAAGTTGAAGGATACCATCAAATCTTTGAAAAAGAATACTAAGGAAAAGAATGTTAATCATACTAAATGTGATCTTGAGCCCATAAATGAGGAATTGGAGAATAGTGTGACAAAATTACTTTCAGAAAACAAGCGTCTTTGTAATGAAATTAATCATGTGGTACAGGTTTTTAAAGATCAGTTTGACTCAATCAAACAGACACGTGTTCATCATAAAGAACAGTGTGACTCTCTAATTAACAAACTGAACATAAAATCTGTGGAAAATGAGGATTTAAAATCTTAAATTCAAGATAAGGTTTTTGTGATAACATCATTGAAAAATGATTAACGAAAATCAAAAGGGAAAGAAATTGTTGAATATGTTGTACATATACCTTCTGCCACCACTATTGCTCCAAGCATGTTCAAGCTTGATTTAGTACCGTTGCCTCCTAGGTTATTGCAAAATAGGGAAGTTCACATAAACTATCTTAGGAACACTCAAGAACAAACTAATATTCTTCGGGAAATAGTCGAACAAGCTAAGGCGAAACAAACTTTAGATGGCGATTTAGACCTTGCTTATAAGTATGCCACAAGAATTCAGGAGTTGCTTGTATATGTTCAAGATACGTGCCCTAATGCGATAACACCTAGTACTAAGAAGGTTGTTGTCACACCCATGAACAATGTCAAGAAAGTTAGGTTTGCTGAACCTTTCACATCCTCAAGCAACATTAAACAGATAGAGTCTTCTAATACTTCAGATTCTAACACACTTGTGTTGTCTTCTACAAGAGTGAAGTGTTCTTCTAGTAATTGCGGATCAAAGCCTCTAGGCAATAAAAAGAATGATAGGATCTCGCAAACACCAAGTAGGAACAAGAAGAATAAAGTAGAAGCCCAACCTAGGAAAGTTAATAAAATGAATCATATTGTTAAACCTATTTGTGATGTTGATGTTAAGCAGTCTCTGTCAAATGTGAATTCTGATATTCTCTGTGCTACTTGTAATAAATCTATGTTTGATGGTGTTCATGATAAATGTCTTCTTGATCTTATGCAAAATGGGAATAACCGTGCTAAATCTGCTAAGAAACATAAAAAGCAAAATATTTGGAAACCTATGGGTCATGTATTCACTGAAGTAGGATTTAAGTGGAAACCAACTGCAGAACTTTCACTATAGTTGGTAACTCATGCCCTTTAACTAGGTTTACCTCAACTAACGTAGTGCCTCCTAAGCAAACCACTTCCCACTTAGATGATATACAAAAACCAGAGTTAAAAGTCTATAGCAGGAAACCCAAAAATGTTAAAAACATAGGTTCGATTAAAATAGCTAAGATTGTAGAATCTAAGAATGCTAACCACTCGGAACCTAATCAAACTTGGGGATACAATGCTACAGATATTCTATCGTCTTCTTCTCTTGTCATGACAGGTTATCCAGATTGTACTCTGGTATCTGGACTCTGGCTGTTCGAAACACATGACAGGGAATCGCTCTCAGCTTATGAACTTTATCAGTAAATTTCTGGGTACTGTTAGATTCGGGAACAACCAGATTGCAAGAATTATGGGTTATGGTGACTATCAGCTGGGAAATGTTATTATCTCAAGGGTATACTATGTTGAGGGGCTTAGACATAATTTGTTTTCTGTTGGCCAATTTTGTAATGCGGATCTTGAAGTTGCATTTCGGAAAAACACTTGCTTTATTCGTAATTTAAAAGGTGTTGATCTACTTTTAGGGTCCCGTGACACAAATTTGTAAATAATTTCTCTTGATGACATGCTTAAGTCATCTCCGATCTGTCTTTTGTCTAAAGCGTCAAAGACTAAAAGCTGGTTATGGCACCGTCGGTTATCTCATCTTAACTTCGGTACTTTGAACAAGCTAGCTAAAGACGGTCTTGCAAGAGGAATTCATAGGCTTAAATTTCAGAAAGATCATTTATGTTCAGCATGTGCATTAGGGAAAATCAAGAAAACCTCTCATCAACCCAAAGCTGAAAACATTAACCAAGAGAAACTATATCTTTTACATATGGATTTGTGTGGCCCGATGTGTGTGGATAGTATTAACGGGAAAAGGTATATCTTAGTGATAGTCGACGATTACTCAAGATTTACCTGGGTCAGATTTTTGAAGACAAAAGATGAAGCTCCTGCGGCCATCATCAAATGTATTAAAAACATTCAAGTTTGTTTGAAAGCCACAGTCTGGAATGTTCAAACAAATAATGGAACCGAATTTGTCAATCAAACACTTCGTGAATGGTATGAAAATGTTGGCATCACGCATCAAACTTTTGTAGCTCGCACTCCTCAGCAGAATGGTGTTGTCGAAAGGCGAAATTGGACTCTTGTAGAAGCTGCTCAAACTATGCTGATATTTTCTAAAGCTCCATTATTTCTCTGGGCCGAAGCTATCAATACTGCTTGTTACACCCAAAACCGTTCTTTGATACGCCTCCGATACAACAAAACTCCATACGAGCTTATGCAAGACAAGAAACCAGACTTATCATTCTTTCATGTCTTTGGTTCACTTTGCTATCCTACCAATGACCATGAGGATCTGGGTAAATTTGATGCAAAAGCAGACATTGGGATTTTCGTTGGTTACGCGCCTACAAAGAAAGCGTTCAGAATCTACAACAGAAGGACTCGGATAATTACTGAATCTATCCATGTAACTTTCGATGAGCTAACAGCGATGGCTTCTGAATAATTCAGTTCAGGACCCGGGCTTCATTATATGACTTATGTTACATCCAGTACAGGACTCGGTTCAAATCCTGTTTCTCAACTACCTTGCTTGCCACCAAAAAGAGATGATTAGGATCGTTTGTTTCAACCAATGTTCGATGAATACTTTAACCCTCCACCAATTGCTGTTTCTCCAGTTCAAGAAGCTGCTGCTCCAAGAGCTGAAGTATTAGCTGATTCTCCTGTGTCAACTTCCATTGACCAGGATGCTCCATCAACAAGTATTCCTTCATCACAAGAACATGAACAGTCTCCAATCATTTCTCAAGGTTTTGAAGAATCACCAAAAACACCAACATTTCATGATGATCCACTTAACGAATCTCCTAATGAAACTCAACTCCTCAAGAACATCATATATTGTAAGACAAATCCACACCCATTACCACCTTAGGTAGAGGACTAAAGGATCATCCCATATAGCAAACGGTGAATCGTGAACCTTCTCGCTCTGTATCTACAAGGAAGCAACTTGAAACTGATGCCATGTGGTGTTATTTTGATGCCTTCCTTACTTTAGTAGAACCCAAGAACTTTATCAATCAATGACAAATCCGTATATGGTCGAATCAAATGCAAGAAGAAATTTCATGTATTTAAAAGACTGAAGTTTCGGAATGTGACGGGCTCAGATAACGAGTTCCTTGAACAAACTCGAAAAGGATTTTTTAAGCCAAAACAATGAATCTGGTAGGGTACTAAAGAATAAGGCTCGACTAGTTGCTCAAGGATTCAAACAAGAAGAGGGTATCGATTTCGAGGAATCATTTGCATCGGTTGCTAGAATAGAGGCCATTCGTATCTTCGTAGCTAATGCCGCTCACAAAAATATGACAATATACCAAATGGACATCAAAATGGCTTTCTTGAATGGCGAGCTCAAATAAGAGGTCTATGTTTCTCAACAAATGATTTGTTCATCAAACACCCATCGCATATGTTACAAGCCAAAAAGGCGCTCTTATGGTCTTAAATATCACCACGTCATGTATAATATGCTATCAAGCTTCCTATCTCTCACAATTCGCCAAAAGGTGCATTGATCCAACACCTTCACAACGCAGTTGGAAACGACATATTACTGGTACAAATTTATATTGACGATATAATATTTGCATCAACTAATACTGCCATGTGTAATGAGTTTGCTAATCAGATGACCAATAAGTTCAAGATGTCGATGATGGGGCAAATGTCATTTTTTTAGGATTACAAATATCTCAAAGTCCAAGAGGCATTTCTATAAACCAATTTAAATATGCTTCTGAAATTGTCAAAAAATATGGTTTGCATTCTACTGATTATGTCGATACACCCATGATTGAAAACAAGAAACTGGATTAAGATCTACAGGGTAAACTAGTTTATGCTACACTTTACCGTTGCATGATTGGATCCTTAAGGTATCTTACATCAAGAAGTCATGACCTTAACTATGTTGTCTCTTATGTTGCCCCGGTATTAAGCTAAGCCAGAACGAAAAGCAACCTACAAGCGTGAAACGGATCATTCGATACCTAAACGAACCATTCACATGGTACTATTGTACCGAGGAGGATAACGACATATCAATCATACTTATGCAATGCGATCACGTGAGGTGGTAGGACACAGATGTAGTACATCGGAAGCGCTAGTTCTTAGGTGACAAACTTAGTTAGCTCTCGTCAAAAGAAGCAAAAGAGCATTGCTTTATTCGAGTACAGAGTCCGGAATATACTAGCCTTTATCTGGTGTTTCTCCTCACAAATCCTTTGGATGCGTTCACAGCTAACAGATTATGGCTTTCAATTCAATAAGATCCCTCTGTACTGCGACAACAAGAGTGCGATTGCTTTATGCTGCAACAATGTTTAACATTCAAGAGCTAATGCACAATCGATATTTCTCTAACCATATTCATAAAGGAGCAAGTGGAAAATGGAATCGTGGAACTATACTTGGTCCGGACTGAATACCAACTGGCTGACATCTTTACTAAATTGTTGCCTCGAGAGAGATTTAACATCTTGATCAATAAGCTAGGTATGAAAAGCATGTCTCCAGAAACGTTGAAACGTCTGGCAGAGGAAACAGACGAGTAATGGTGGTAACTCATATCCTGTATATATGTATATATGAAAACATAAAAATCCAAAAATATTTTCATTTTTATAAAAAAAAAATTCAAAAACAAAAGAAAAATAATATATATATTATATATATATATAATAAATATAATATATAATAAAAAAATATAATATATGTGTGTGTGTGTGTGTGTGTGTGTGTGTGTGTGTGTGTGTGTGTGTGTGTATCTGGCATGTCTTCTGAAAATCGATAACATTTACGGCCTTAGAAATGTCATTTAATAATGATACGAGGCTGTAAATGAAGTTCAACAGAAGTTTCAAAAGCTTTCAAAACATGCCAAAAATGGCTTGCTATGATTCAGATAGCAAACTCGTCATCATCTCAAGCAAGTATGTCATCAAAAGACCTCTTGACCGCATAAAACATAAATTAATTTCACAAGAATGAATTACTTTATATTCATTCAAAGCTTGTGATTACTTTTGCATACAACCGTGCTTCTATAAGCCGTAAAGTGGACGTGTCCCAGTGCGCTTAATGTCAAAATGAATAGAAAATCTTATTTTCTTGGGTGTTGATTTTCAAAATATATAATAATCATCTTTTAGATTCAACAGATCATCATTTTTCTAAGATAATTTTGAACCATCAAATAACGACTACAACTCTTTCAATAGAAAACGGGTCATTATTTGAGGGGGAGAAACTGTCAAAATCATCTTCTTCATATTTAATAAGGTGTCAATTAGAAAAGATTTTAATGGTGTCGGGTGAATAATTATAGAGGAGTTGATTAAGTTCAACTCAATCGAGCTTTATTTGCTATATGTTTAATCTTTTTGGGGTATGAATGCAGTATGTGAGACATTTTCTTGTTTACTAAACCTTAGGAACTAGTTTCGCCATTTGCTAAAATTATGTTTGCCTTAGGATAAGTTTTTAAGAAAAGTTGAAGTGCTATTAATCCTTAGGGGGCATTTATGCTAAAAACTTAAAGTTTTAAACATTTACACCCCCTTCCCCCGTCCTTGTTAAAACACACGATCAAACACACACACTTAAAAACCTTCATACCTCCATTGTTAACTTGCAAACCCTCAAGAACTCGCTCAATCATCGTTTTAAGATAAAAGGTACACTTATCAATGCTAAAGCTTCCATATCTGACCTAAGATTTAATTTTTTTGGAAAAAAAAATTTTACGTCGAAAAAAAACGGTAAAATTTTAATGAAATTGTATGTCTCATCAAAAGTGAAATAAAACATAAAGATAAGAGTTAAATTAATATAGGGGTTTTGGTCGCTTAGGCGTCTAGTTTTTGTACCCATACCAGTTTTTAATGGGGATAACTCGTTCATAAGTTTTGCTCAATTCTTGATGTCGAAAATTAATGAAAATGGGTAAAAACTTGAAAAAGTTTGTGGGTTTGGATTTAGAAGCGCTATAATAACTGTTTGATTGTGTTTGAATATTATTAAACATGGTTGAATGTTAAATTTTGATTTCCTTGGGTTTTTCGTGTTCTTATGGGTCGAATAAAGCAAGAGTCAAATTATTGTGATAAATTCATGTTGAAAAGAGGTTAGAATGACTTATTGATGCAGTAGGTTCATGTTTAGAAGATTATTGTGACTTTAAAGGGTGTGAAATGTTTATGTAAAAATTGCACAGGCGATCTATACAATAGACGTTTCACAGGCGATCAATACATACACATATACACAGGCGATCAATACATAGATATTACATAGGCGATCTATACATGCATGTGATACACAGGCAATCTCTACATAGTTAAGTATAACAGGTGATCAATACATAAATACATAGGCGATATATACATACTTAAGTTGAACAGGGGGATCTATACTTGCTTAAGTATACAGGTAGATCTATACAATGTTTTTATTTAGGCAATCAGATACACATAGTTTCAACAGCGCTCCGATTATACACTTTACATAGGCAATCTATACTTGATTTTTTTCTAAGTGAATTAATCTAGTAATCTTGGTAATTCAACCTTATAACCTTATCTAAGTGTAATTTAACCTTATCTTGTCATATAGTGATTAAGTTAGGTGTATTTTTTCTTAGAAGTCTGAAGTGTTTGCCATGATTTTATTAGTTTGCCTATAGTCAATGTGATATATGAGAGTGTGTGTATCTTGTTTACATGTGTATCAGTTCTTTGCATTGTATGTAGGTGTATCAATTTGTTGCCTTGTATTTGTTTGCTTATCCCCTGTAGTAAACCCTGCGCTGCATCAATAATCTGGAATCATGATCTAGATTGTCTCTGTGCTATATATATTTGCTTATGTATAAATTGTATGTGACAACTCTTAACAGAATCATGACTTCCATCACTACTCAACAAACCAAGCTTGACCTTGAACTTGTTCCTAAAGAGAATCGACTTGACATTGGAAAATGCAATGGAAGAATCCCTCGTGGATTGAAACCAAAAGAGGAAACATTTCAAGTTGTTCTGGATGCACTTGCACTCACTCCATGTTATCCTGCATTTCTCATCACTACTGATGTCCCTGAATTGTATATGCATCAATTCTGGAATTGCATATACAAGCATGATGACTTCTACAGATTCAAGATTGATAAGAAGAAACGATTCAAGCTTACCTTGGAAGTCTTCAGAGATATCTTTCAGATTTTCCCAAGAGTACATGGTCGTGACTTTGATGCTCTTCCTTCTAAATAAGACACTATATCTTTCTTAAGAGATCTCGTTCATACTGGGTTATCAATTCACTCAATGATGTTGTTATCGATCAGATGTATCAACCGTGGAGAACTTTTGCTGCTATAATCAATAGAAGCCTATCTTAAGCCTATTTTGAAAGACTAGTGGGACTTGAACAAACTTCGTCTTTTCCCAGATCTACCAAACATCCTTTGAGTCATGTACCATCAGAAGTAATGATAACTATGTGGAATTACTCTGGGAAGACTTCACCTAACAGATTGACACACAAAGTCTACAAAAACAAGAAAATATATACTATCCTCTGTTCAAGTTCACAGTTCACCAAAGTTATCATTCAACCTCACTGTCCTTATTTCTAGAAAAGTCACTTTCCTGGAGAAACAAAATTAGGATGCACACCTCCAAAGATGACTACTTGATTAACACCTTAAGATTTGTTTCAAGAAGAGAAGCATCTACCCAGATCTATGAGCCAGTTTCTAACTGAATTTTGACAAGTCCAAGATGAAGGAAAGTAAAGCGTACAAGACTGTATCTTGGCTATTCTACAGGATGAGATGCCTCCCAAGATGCCCTTAGAAAATTCAAGAAAGCCTCTCCATCCAAGAAGGAAAGTGAGCTAGTCCCTGGAAATGAAGAACCTGTCAAAAAGGGTAAAAGATTGAAGACACCTGCCAAAAAGTCTGCTTCTAAGCCAGCAACAGGTATCGTCATCAGAGAGCCTCCTGTGGAAACAAAGTCAAAAAGAAAGGAAAAAGAAAAGGTGGATGTAGCTCATGGAAAAGGAATAGAGCTGCTGTCGGAAGTAGCTTTGTCTGAAAAAGCTCAAATGAAGAAAGTAAGAAAGAAAAGCTTAAGGGACTTTCACAAGACTCATCCTAGTGGTTCTGGTACAGTTGCCGAGAAACCACCAAGTGTTGAAAAGATCACACCTACTGTCACAAGTGAAGGAACAGGTGATAAACCAGGGGTTCCCGATGTGACCAATGATGACTCTTCTGAGAGTGAATCTGAGTCTTGGGGTAATGATGAAGACTACAGCAACAACGAAGAAGAATTAAGTGATGAAAGCAGGAAGCAAGAGAATGAAAGTGAAGAGCAAGAATCGAATTCGGAGCAAGATGAAGAATCTGACGATGATGATCAAGAAGAAGAGGAGTTTGATCAATAAAATGAATCTGAAGATGATGAGATGAAAAGTGATGAAGAACAAGGAATGGATGATACTACCGACCAATTTGATGATGATGCAGATGCAAGATTAGAAGAACCTACTGAGACTGCTACAGGAATTGTTCAAGGTGAGGGTAATGATACTGAAATGGCTGAAGCTCAACAAGGGAATGAAAATTTAGAGATTACTCAAGAACAAGTTGTTGAAGATGCCCATGTGACAATTTCTACTGTTCCGAAGAAGACAGAAGTCCCTGTTACTAGTTCTTCTTGCTCATCCGACTTGGCATCTAAATTCCTAAATTTTTTAGATATTCCTCAAACTGATGCAGAAATAGTGTCTCCACTAGATGTTCATGTCCACCATGAAGTCCCTAACAAACTCAAGCCACCAACTCTCCTTACAATACCAGTTTTACAGATATCCCTGAAACATCACCGGTATTCACAAACATTCCTCAATCATCATACACCTTCACTCCTACACCAATACAGGCTACACCCACTCCTCCGCCAACAATTGAAACTACAAATCCTCTATCTAATCTTCCTGATTTCTCATCAATCTTTCGATTCAACGATAGAATCACAACATTAGAAAAAGAAGTTGTTGATCTTAAGAAAGACCCTCTACACACTCAAGTGGCATCTTTAGTTGACAGTCATCTAGACACAAGGTTAGGAGAAACTAGACAAGAATTCATGAACTTCCTTCAGATCTCTCAACGCAAGAATCTAAAGAACAAGTAAAAGATGCATGCTCATCCTCAGATTCTGCCCCAAGAAGTGTCCTAACTTGCTTCGCACCTTGATTGAAATGTTGATTGAAAGAATTAACGTGATTGGAAGTTACTCTAACACAGTACTTCACACACAATCTACTTATGAGCTGCATCACACGTACTGAATTTGAGTCTAAAGAGAACATTCTTCTCGACAAAACAAGAAAATTGAATCATATCAGACGGCTCATCCCGAACACAAGATTATATTAATATATATTATTCTATGATAGTTTTGAAAAAAACAACATCTCTTGACAAAGATTTATCTAATTCTTAGATGTATATTCAATAAAGAGTGGCCCAAAAAGACAAGGATAAAGATGAAGACCCTTCTGCTTTTGGATCCAACCGAGTAAAGAAGAGAAAGGATAAGCAAAGATTACTAAACCAACACGGTCCGAAAAAGAAAGATTTCTACATCGGCTCCTCCAAAGGCACCAAAGTGTTTAACCGAATCTACTAGAAAAGATTAATTTAGATCAGAGAACCACGGTTCGAGGGTTGCGATTTAGACATGCCACAAAGATCAGGCAGGGAATCTGGGTGATAATGAAGATGAACCAAGAGATGAGACTGCTTCTAGACTTGACTGGTTCAAGAAACCTACACCACCTCAAGAACCCACTGACCTAGACTGGAATGTTGGCAAGCTGACTAAGGAAGGTTCAACTCAAACGTGGTTGATGATCTAAGCAGCATCTAATCCTACTGATAAAATCGTATGAAGGGACTTTGATGTACATTTGATGAGCACGTAACGTAGATATACATGACAAAGCCAATAAACTTCCTCTTTGTTTGTCTTGAATGGCCTAAAAATTGAGAATTTAACTCAAGAAATCATGCTAGGACCAGCATTCAGACTACTCAAAGGCACACGATCCAATTATGCTGAATTAGAATATGTTTTTGAAGAATGTTACAAGGCTCTCTCATAAAAGCTTGATTGGGAAAATCCTGAAGGCGGTGACTATCCATTTGATCTTTCCAAACCCCTTTCTTTGATCACGCGTGGAAAACGTCAAAGAGTACCATTCGAATTCTTCATCAACAATGATCTCAAGTATCTTCAAGGAGGAATCTTGACTATGACATAACACACGTCTACTACAAAAAGATAAATGCGAAAATATGATGCTAACTATGCATTGAAGACATGGTTCCAAACATATAGAGTCCTGTTAAGGTTGCTTATGATAAGTATGCGTTATGGGGTATTTCACATTGGAGAGAACAACGTAAGTCTTTTTATGCTTATGCACGAGGCATGCAATCAAGAGGATATGTGTGTTCAACAAAGCGTATTCTGGCAGTCACTCATGTCTCGGTAATGAGGAAACATGGATACGGGTACTTAGAAGAGATAGTAGTGAGAAGAGCTGATAACGTACTATACAGATTCAAGGAAGGTGACTTTTCCCGACTTCAGATAAATGATATCGAGGATAAGTTAATTCTCATGGTTCAGAATTAGCTCACAAATCTTTCAGGAGATGACGTTGCTGACTTCGCAATAGCACTAAGAATGTTCACCAGAAGTCTGGTTATTCAAAAGCGAGTCGAAGATCTTCAACTCGGAGTTAAAAGTTATCAAAAATAGATCAACGTCACCAAGCCTGACACTACAAGACCAGATATCAGGAAAAGGCACCCGTACACTCCGACGAACTATACAAGTTCAGTGACGGCACGTTAACTAGGCTTCTTTCTTCGCTCGAAGACATTACCAAGAATATCGACATGACGTTCTTGCCAAAGAGAAGGTGGAGTAACTTAGAAAAGAAAAGAGCTCATTTTATGATCAACGACATCAACAAGCTGCTAAAGGAAAGAAGGATGATGAGGAGTTTGAAGAAATTCGTTGGTGGTAGACTCTACAGAACTGACCTCAGACTGCTCCAAAGAACAATATGACTTCGTCATATTGTACTCTTATCTCATAAGTCATTTCGTATATTATAAACTTGTGAATTTATATATATGTAGTGTAGACTTATGATGAAAATAAGGTGTGCTCGAGTATAAAATTTTCAAGAATTTCTTAGTAAATTCAAAAAATTTCAAATTATTATACTCAGCACAGTCTTATATACCCTCAAAACTTGAGGGGGGCATTAAAATGTTCCTGTTAGAGATTGTGTAACATTTTGTCCCCGAACGTTTAATCAAATTGATATCCAAAATATCAAGGGATTAACATTTTGGATAATGGGAGAAAATGTGATTAAACTGAATCTAACTTGTATTGAAATTTGATCAATGCACTCTACACTTAGCATGTACTATGATTACGATGCACATGTTAAGAGGGAGTTTTTAGTGATAATGAAAAACTCTCAAAGTGTAAATCTTTTGATATTTATATCAAACACTTTGATTGAAATTTTTAATGATTTTGGTTTTGATTATGATGGAATACCCTAAAGACCGACCATGTACTTAAAT
>BQNB010113476.1:18491-21931 GCA_026074375.1 Tanacetum coccineum
GAGACGTTCCGATAATGAGAACATGCTGAGTACGATGAATCTAATACTTATGTGTTAGAAAGATTTAATACTACAGCTGGAAATCCTGTCAAGAAGATTCTTCTTAAATTGAATCTATCTGATCACAGGTCGATCCTTACGGATTCGAAGGTTACTCTAACTAAACCCAGGCGAATGACAAAGCCATATTCGTCCCCCTGCTTTATTGCTAACTGTTTTAATGCATGATACTTAAAGATGGAGGTGGAGGTACCTGATTCCAGCTGACTCACAAGATCTATAGCCACATGCTCATACCCGACCGACAAAACATAAAGACATCATGAAAGCTCAAGTACATGTTTCAAGACTTCCGCTACTCTAATACCGTACGTCTTTCTTGAAGTGACGAAGTATTAAAGACAAAAAAAAATTCAAAGAAGTTTCTGTCACTCTGATACCGAACGTCTTTCTCAATGTGACAAAGTGTTAAAGTTAAAGAATTTTAAGAAAGATGCAACATTAAAGTTTTTCAAGTCAACAAATCAAAAAAGGTTTGAGCATGTCAGTCCAGAAGTCACAAGTTACACAAGATGACAAGATTCATAAAGATAGCGACGAGATTACGCTTAGTTGATGATCTCAAGATGCTCAAGATCACAATGTCAAATACAAGTTCAAGGAACAAGCTCAATCCAGAAATCAATGATCACTACAACATATTCACAGGAGAATGTCAAAAGGACGAGTTAAAGACTAAAGACAAAGCATTGTATGCTAGGCTTAAAGATTTGTAAAATGGAGTGACCTCCCTTAGGGGGAGATTGTTAGAAACACAAAAAGTGTCGCTCACTTCCAAGTTGTAACAGTCTTAGCTCGTAGTTAGTGTAATGATTAAATTAGTAATCTAGTTCAGCCCAAGGCCCATGGGAATCCCATCATAGCCCATGGGCCAGCCATCCATGTAAGTATATAAGCCCTCTCCTAGCCTTGGAGAGGGGTTGGTTGTTCCATTTATTACATTCCATCTAATAAACATCATACATTCCATCCATTCTTTCTCTCTAACATCCCAACCCACATCTTACTCTTGTTCTTGGTTTGATCATAAGATTACATGTATCTACAAGGTTGTAGTGGCTTATATTGTAATGGAACCCATGCATGACCGGTGATTATGGCTAATTCATATGGGTCATATGCATTGGGTTGTAGTTACGCTTAGAGTGTCATGTTATGACACATCCATAACTGGTGACAATTGGTAATTAACATAGGTCATGGGTCATATGCATTAGGTTATACGGGCTTATATTGTAATGGAACCCATGCATGACTGGTGATTATGGCTAATTATTCATATGGGTCGATCATGGGTCATGTGCATTAGGATATTACTGGTCACATTCATTAATGGGTATTTGACATCATATGGGTCATATGCATTGGGTTGTAGTTGCGCTTAGAGTGTCATGTTACGACACATCCATGACTGGTGACAATGGGTAATTAACATGGGTCATGTGCATTGGGTTGTAGTGGCTTATATTGTAATGGAACCCATGCATGACCGGTGATTATGGCTAATTCATATGGGTCATGGGTCATGTGCATTAAGATATCACTAGTCACATTCATTAATGGGTATTTGACATCATATGGGTCATATGCATTGGGTTGTAGTTGCGCTTAGAGTGTCATGTTATGACACATCCATGACTGGTGACAATTGTTAATTAACATGGTTGTAGTGGCTTATATTATAATGGAACCCATGCATGACCGGTGATTATGGCTAATTCATATGGGTCGATCATGGGTCATGTGCATTAGGATATCACTGGTCACATTCATTAATGGGTATTTGACATCATATGGGTCATATGCATTGGGTTGTAGTTGCGCTTAGAGTGTCATGTTACGACACATCCATGACTGGTGACAATTGGTAATTAACATGGGTCATGGGTCATGTGCATTGGGTTGTAGTGGCTTATATTGTAATGGAACCCATGCACGACCGGTGATTATGGCTAATTCATATGGGTCGTCGATCATGGGTCATGTGCATTAGGATATCACTGGTCACATTCATTAATGGGTATTTGACATCATATGGGTCATATGCATTGGGTTGTAGTTGCGCTTAGAGTGTCATGTTACGACACATCCATGACTGGTGACAATTGGTAATTAACATGGGTCATGGGTCATGTGCATTGGGTTGTAGTGGCTTATATTGTAATGGAACCCATGCATGACCGGTGATTATGGCTAATTATTCATATGGGTCGATCATGGGTCATGTGCATTAGGATATCACTGGTCACATTCATTAATGGGTATTTGACATCATATGGGTCATATGCATTGGGTTGTAGTTGCGCTTAAATTAGAGTGTCATGTTACGACACATCCATGACTGGTGACAATTGGTAATTAACATGGGTTATGGGTCATGTGCATTGGGTTGTAGTGGCTTATATTATAATGGAACCCATGCACGACCGGTGATTATGGCTAATTCATATGGGTCGTCGATCATGGGTCATGTGCATTAGGATATCACTGGTCACATTCATTAATGGGTATTTGACATCATATGGGTCATATGCATGGGGTTGTAGTTGCTTAGAGTGTCATGTTACGACACATCATGACTGGTGACAATTGGTAATTAACATGGATCATGGGTCATGTGCATTGGGTTGTAGTGGCTTATATTGTAATGGAACCCATGCATGACCGGTGATTATGGCTAATTCATATGGGTCATGGGTCATGTGCATTAGGATATAACTGTTCACATTCATTAATGGGTATTTGACATCATATGGGTCATATACATTGGGTTGTAGTTGCTTAGAGTGTCATGGAACCTATGCATGACCGGTGATTATGGCTAATTCATATGGGTCATGGGTCATGTGCATTAGGATATCACTAGTCACATTCATTAATGGGTATTTGACATCATATGGGTCATATTAGGGGTGTTCACGGGGCGGTTCAGTTCGGTATGTTGGTAACGTATTTCTAAATTTTCTAAATTTTTAATTTAAATTTAATTTTTTTAAATTTTGTATTAGATAAATGTTTTGGTAGAATCAATTGATATTATGACTATATGAATGAGTATAACATGTAAGATTACCATTTTTTAATATGTTAATTGGCATAAAAATTTATTTTTTAAAATAAATTTAAATTGTTAATAAACATATAGTCACACATTCCTTTTTAATGATAAAAGATTACACCTTTAATTGAGCGCCAAATTTAAATAATCAATGTCAAATTATCAATAATTCAAAAATTTTAACTTTTTAAAAATTTAAATCACATATGAATATGGAACGGTTTATTTTCTTAATTTCAGCAAAAAAATTAACTTTTAAAAATTTAAAAATTTGGAGCCAAATTGCAGCCAAAAATTTTAAAATCACATATGAATATGGACG
>BQNB010113477.1:11104-21931 GCA_026074375.1 Tanacetum coccineum
AAAAGCAAATAAAAATAGCCCTCCCTTAAACAATCCACATCACATACTAACATGTAAACAAAAAACAAAAAAATTCGCGCAAACAAATTTGCCAAACAAACTAGCACCCGTCACAACGCATTGGTCTCTTTCTAACTCGTTCAAAACAAAATTCATACAAATACATAGTAAGTGTAAGAAAGGGTTATGAGATATAATTTGTGTCTTGCATTTCTCATAACAATGATATAATATATAGGAGTATATGGAGTATTCTAGAATCCATATTAAATGAATTTGACTAACATAAATGACTTGACTAATAACTTTGAATATTCAAAAAAAATTGTACTCGGAAGAAATAATAACCAGAAATTTAGTGGTCTTCATAATTCGAGTAAATATCCGAGGAATCGAACCGAACCGAAAAATCGATTCAAATTTGTAACCGAATCAAATTTATAAAAATAGAACTGAACCATTAAAATTTTATTCTAAAAAAAACCACATTTCAAGTAAAAAAAATTCTGCAAATTTATATACTTAATTTTTACAAAAAAAATAAATTATGTAATTCAATTTATTCGGGTTAACCCAGAAACAAAACCGAATTTAACTTCGGTTCCGATTCGTTTAAGTACAATTTGAAACCGATGAGCCCTAGGAAAATTTGTTTTCTATGAGCCCATTAAGGTTTTTTGAAGAAGAAGGAGCCCACTAAAGGCCTTGCACAAGAAAAATTAGAGTCCACAGTTAAGAAAAAATATGAGCAACACTTTCTTGTAAATTGTAATGCTCTCAAGATTTCAAATTTAGCCATTATTCATAGATTGCAAACTGCAAAGAATAAGTAACGCAAGCAATTACCAATCGACACGAACAGTAGTTAGTTGAACAATATATGAAATATTTGTAACAGAAAATGGTACATCATGCTAGCTAAAACAGCAAAGGTTGCACTTGCATCACTTTAATCCCCGAAAAAAATACATAAGATCTTATCATTGATCTCCATAGCATCTAAATACAATAATTAAACAATGGTATCATGCTAATAATTCATCAGAGCTCTTACTGATAAGCTTAACTAATAGCTTAAGTCTATATATATTTGATTAAAACAAAAAGTTATGTTATAGCATTTTGTTCTTAATTCAAAAGCAGTACGTGTTTAATTTTCTGGGTACTTAATCTTTTTGGACATATCTTTCAGTTTCGGATGATCCACCATTTCTTCCAAAATCATATCATTGAGCTCAAAAGCATGCTTGTTCTTTGGTTCCTCGCCAGATGAAGAGGAGCTTCACTTTGATGACTTAAAGAAGAGTTGTAAATGATGTTAAAGCGGGTAAGCAAATCTAAAATTAGAAAGAACAAGCGAGAGTACCCACGCATTGCTGCGGAGCAGGTTATTTTTTAGTGGTGTGCTCAGGCATAAAAACCCGCGCGTTGCAGCGGTGTTAATTTTTCCCGAATAATGTATATTTTTTTCCTTTGATAATACGTTGCCAATCAGAATCACTAATTTCTTACAATAACTAAAATATGCTTAAGGATTACAACCAAAGTTTGAAGCAATGTTGCTTTTGATAACACGTTGGATAGCTTCATATTGCCTAAAAATCTAATGCTGATCCACCGGCTTCTTTTAATGGTGTATACAACCCAATCAGATTTTTAGGCTTGACACACATAAATAAATGTAATCTTCTTGCAACTGACCTGCTATAAGTTGTGTCTATAGCTGAGACTCATGAACAGACTGCCTGCACGACGCACAATGCGGTTGCCAAATTTATTTATGGCTGCTTACTTCTCGGCTATTGTTACAGATACTTGAAGCAGTGTTTGCTGCACCAAGATACGCAATGTAATCAATCAAAAGTGGTTTCCATAAACAATTATGTAGAGACAATGTGTGTGCAAATAGTATGATTATAGAAAGTATGTATAGAAAATGCTTTATGGTAGATGTATATGACCTGCAAAAAAAAGAGAAATAACATCACCAATGGCTATTCCCGTTTGACGTTTCCTTATACAATGGCCGTTCGAGTCATGAAGCTGCTGATGTATGCATGTACCCTCATTTTCAGTATCTGATATGTTTCCTACCAAATAGAATGGCAAAAGGATGCATATGTTAAGTTATTTACAAAATCCAGAATGTAATATCATAAGTAAGCAAAGACTAAAAAGTAAGGTAAAACACATATATAATAACTGTACAGGAAAGTAGTAAAGGTAAGAAGTAGAATCTGTATGGAATGCATTTTTCATAAAAAAACCGAACTTACTTATAACAAATTCATATTTTGAATGCACAGTTTCAACATCTTGTTACATATCGGCTGCCAGTTGTTGAAAGTAGCTAACTGTACGAAGGAAGTAGGTAAGACATATCATTAACCCGTCTTATTACAGATGCCCTGAATAGAAAGAAAATTAAATGCATTGTGGTACGGAAAATGCGCATTGAGTAAAGAGGATCAGATTTTTAAGCTTAGTTTTCGGCTTTTGAGGTTATTTCATTTCAGATTATATTTCATAAGCTCATTTTTTATGGCTTCTTTTATAGTGTGTGGGCTTATGTAAGCTTATATAACCGCCCATGGGCTTCAAGCAAAGTCGGAAAGAATTGGGTGTATGGAACATAAGCCATAATTAAATAAGCTCATAGGCTGAGAAAAACAAAGGTATACAAACACCCCCTAACTACAGTCAGTTTTTTTACTATACCCACTGTTGTAAACTACTGTAAAGTGAATATCTAAAATCAGTCAGAAATCATAAACTAAAAAGATAAATAAATAGAGTATACCTTTAGGAGGGGAGCTTGTCGTTTTATGAAAAGGGAATTTGTGATTGTGGATTCCTATAAACACATGTGGCCACCCAAAGCGACATCGTTCTGCTTTTAAACGACAACCATTGCACACCTTATGTATAACAGGGTAATCGTTCATTTCATTAGGCTCAGATTTTTAACAATTGAACAAAGAGGATCAGTCCTCCATGGCTGCAAAATTAATAATTTGCCCCGCCAGGATACGAACGATCTCTACTTTTCCTGAATTCGCTGAAACACACGCAAATTCTATCATCACAGCCTTTTAGTTACCCTATTATACATTACCTGTGGAACAAATTTGAACACTAAAAAAAAGTGCTTGAAAAAGCTATAAACAAATTTAAACCATTGTTACGCTCCCAGCACATAGTATTTTTCTTTAAAACATCTTCGAAACAAATCTTGCTCAAACCCCAAACCAAATATTCTGCTTTGGCGCCTTAGTAACAAATGGGGCTCAGATTTATAAATCCAGTTGCACCAACAAACATCCGCCATGGCTGCAATCACACTTTCGGTATGACTGCCCAGCCAAGATACGGATGTGGGTAAACTGTGCATAGTAAACATGGAATTATCATCATCGCCTATAATAACATTTTTTGGCCTGAGCGAATTAACAGGTCAAAATCAGGCCAAATAAGAAACGAAAGGGCAAGTGACACAATGCGGCGTCGTTTTTACTGCCCAATTGAGGGTCTGCAAATATAGAAGCAAAAGCAAACATGATTCTTAGTTGTGACTGTAACCCGGGTCAAGTTACCTCGGCAAGATACCGGCATTTTTGCCTGCAACGATAACCCGGGTCAGCCTACCCTGGCAAAATACCAGTGTTTGGTACATAACCCGCACTCTGGGTGCGCCTGTGGAGGTTGCAGAGGCGAATGATTCTCGCTTTCTACCGTCCTTCCACTTTCCACGTTATCTCAAGTAAGTAAAACGCAGCCTATACCACGTCACTTTTTCATAACAAAAATGCCAGGATACCCTCGTTTGATAGTGTAACCCAGACAACAAAAGTGAATCTGTCCATTGAGGATACCTAACGTTTGAGAGCTTAAATTTTGAACACTATAGAACCAATCCCGTTATTCCAGAACTGTAAGTTTTTTTACTATACCCCCAATTGACAATCTGACATTACTCATTCGCACATGTTGATTGCACCCTTTATTCGTGACAACCTGATCCAAAAAAAAACCATCATGATTAAATCATAATAAAGATCTTAAAATGTTAAATTGTGATTATGTACCTCAGTCACAGTTTTGTCAAGCAAGTGTTTCATTAACACTTGTAAGGCTCAGGTGTACACATGTAGAAGCAAAACGAAACACCATTGTTGGCTGCAACCGCAACCCGAGTGAAGTTACCGTGCCGAGATATCGGCAGACTTGGCTGTAACAATAACCCGGGTGCCCTCAAAACATGTAAACACAGGAATTCATCATCATTTCCTTAACAAATAAACAGCCGAATATGACTTTTGTGTTTTAAACACTTATAATAACCAAATTCGGGTCAGTGGTTGGCACTGAAACCATCTATGGACAAAAACATGAAACCCGACACTAAAATTTCAAAAACCCCAAAATATTTTTATAAAAAAAACCTAAAAAGTTGATAGGGTTCATAAACTAACCTCAAAATAGGGATCAACCTCGTATATGCAATGGAATCTGCTGGTCTGCCAATCCCAAAATTAGCCGACGAACGTCAACAATTAATTAACATCCACAAAATTAACACAGAATATAGTTTGTGGTTAACACCATAATCCATCAAGATTAAAATCCCACACTGCAAACCCCATAGGTAAAACCCCAGAGGCAAAACCCCATAGGCAAAACCTCAAATCACACAGCATGTATGTGTGAGTGTATGGAAGAGTCAAGAGAGAAAAAGAGTTGGGCGATTTATGCTTGGGCTGGATTAAGTATAATGGGTTGGGTGATGGTGATGTGACGCCTTCGATGAAAATCTAGAAGGTGAAGTGGAAACGATAATTTTTTTGCACGAATGGATCATCTGTGAGAGCGATATTTTGTACTTGATACAGACGGGTAGGCTTGAGTGAATAGGCTAGGCTTACTTTTTAATATGGACCGGACTATACAAAGTAACAGTTGTTAAAAATTACAGTGGAATTTTCAATTCCTATGATAATATATATAATTAGGATCAAACACCTGACATGGCTGCAATCACATACTTGGTGTGACTGCCCAGCCAAGATACAGACTAATCATCATCGCCTGCAACATTATATTATATAAACACTCATTGACCGCCAACACCGGTTGCATTTGTTTAAATGCCATCCGAGTTGCCCAGCCAAGATCGCCATGGCTGCAAACATCGATTGCATTTGTTTAAATGCCATCCGAGTTTCCCATCCAAGATACGAATCCAATACCACCCGATGCCCAATCATTATTAAGATGACCGGGAACACTGCTCAGGTAGCCACCAAAACCATCAAACAACTGCAGGTAAACCCAGCTTTTCACGTGTCCCAAACTAAAACCGCATAAACCATCAAACAGCTGCATCAGCCACAATCAAAGTTAAAAATTTGAAATAACGCACCCCGAAAGTCGCGTTGCTTAATTTTATTTTGCTTATGCTCTAAAAAAAACTAAAAAAGAGATAATGTAGCCATCTAATGTTTTTCGTCATCCCAACTCCTACTAGTCAATTCAAGACCCAATATGTAATAAGGAGAATCCAAACATAAATCCATGGACTGCTTATTTTTAAGATTCTCATAAGCACAAAAATAAGCAAACACTAAAGTTTCAAAAACCCCCCGGAAAAAAAATTAAGAACAAAAAAACTAAAAAGTTGATAAGGTTTCTAAACTCACAATTCGGATTAGCGATCAACCTTATATATGCAATGAAACTTGTTTCTCTGCCAATCCAAAGGACGACCACAGAGTGCACCAAGTAATTATCATTCACCAGATTAACACAAATAGAGTTTGCGGTTTTCACCATAATCCATCAAAACTAAAAACCGACAACACAAATTGTGTGTGAGATTCGATGAGATTTGTTATGCGGATGAATTATCTAGTCTAGAATGGTAGAATGATGCGGATGAATTATTATGAATCATCAACTCTAAAATGATCACGAATGGGGATGGTATAGAGATAGTTAGTTTATGGTTGATGGGTACATTTTGTGGGCCAAGAGTTGGGCTGGGTTAAGTATAATAGATTGGGTGAGTAACAGTTGTTAAAATCTACAATGAATTTTTCAACTCCTATGATAATATATATAATTATAAAATTAAAATTTAAGAATCCACTAATTGCATATTAAATTGAATATTGCAATAATAAAAATAACTAGTATAATAAAATTTTAATTTATTTATAGTTAAAATCAATAACTTTATAATTATATGACATATTAATCCTTCATGATTTCACAATATGGGTGAGCATATGTCCAAGACCGGTTCGGACCGAGGACCGAAATGGTCCATATTGCCGGACCGTGGACCAGACCGAAATGGTACGGTCCGGTCCGGGTCGGTCCGGTCCGGCATTATCATCGGGTTTTTGGTCGGACCGGACCGGACCAAGGACCGAATTGGTCCAAAATACTGAACCGCAGACCGGACCGAAATATCTTTGGTCCGGTCCGGTCGGCCCGGTCTTCCGGTCCGGTATGCTCACCCCTATTTCACAACAAAGACAGACATTTTTTCTATAAACTATCATCTATATAAAAAATCGTTAAACAATATTTGCCAAAAAAACGTATAATGAATTTAATATATTTATAGTTAAAACTAATAACTTATTAATTATATGACCCACTCATTTTTTACAATTTTACAACACAAACACACAATTTTTCTAGAAACTATCACCTATTATAGAAAATCATTAAACAAGATTCGAAAAAAACGTAAAATCGTAATATCGTTAAAGAACATTCGTCTTCAAACCCGGGTATGATACTAGTATTCAAATAACATTAAAAAAACATCCATTTAACCTTATCTATTTTAACATTCCACAATTGTGGTATAAAGTATAAACAGAATTAACTGAAAAATATAGTTGGCAATTCCATTAATAGAATAATAGTACTGTATAAGAGCAACTTCAATGGCAAAGTTTTTCATAACTTTTTACTATTTTACAAGTCTTTTAAAAAGTTTTTGCCATTAAAAGCTTTTTGTGAGACTTAGTGTTTACCAAGTCATTGCTACAAGCTTTTATCACCACATCAATTAATGTAATTGTTTTATATATACAAAAGCTTTTGTTAAAGCTTGTTAGCATTCGAGGCAACATTTTTACATGATTTTTTAACATTCAAACGTTAATGAAAAAAAATTCAATAAATGCAAAAAGTGAGCATTGTATGCTCTAAGAAAAACGAAAAGTAAACCATTTTGACCCAACAAATCATTGACGTAACCATCTTTACAAGTATAAAATCAATCACACAGACCAGACACACATTAATTCCATCTAACCTGCACCGGGGTGCGCATGGAGATAACATACGCATCTTCAAGCCTCTCAGACCTCGTTACCACCAACACCACCAGAACCACAAGTCGTCCAGTCAAAGTAATACCGTTCCAGCATCCTTACGATGACGTCACACCTACGTCATCATCATCATCATCTTTTTCGAAATGGGGTAGTAAAGTGAAAGGAATGAAGACGGTTGACTGGTTGGATTTTGTGCTGCCGTGTTGCAGGTGGATGAGGAGCTATAATTGGCGGGAAAATCTACAGCCTGATGTTGTGGCTGGTCTTACTGTTGGTGTTATGCTTGTTCCTCAGGTATTTTTATAAAAAATAGTTTATTAGTAGTTATGTTATTTTTTTTAAATCTGTATTTAATGAAGATGTGTAATTATGTATGATATTTGTTATGTTTAGATCCATTTGGGATTACTTACTTCTTTTTTATCGAGACATGAATAAGTGATTGTCCGATAATCTGTTTTATCATTAATCCAGTCCCGTTCACGTTTTTTTCTTTTCTCGACAGATTAATTGTTGATTGTATATAATGATTTGTTATGTATAATCAAGTCAAGTTTAGAAATGTTTGGAATTAAGCTATACACGTAATCTGTTACATTCAGATTTTACCAAAATTAGGATTTACAATTCTCAATTTAGATTTTTTTTTATTTCTAAACTTTTTAGAATTTACAAGAATTATTAAAGGGTGTTTGGAATTGCTTATGTTACTGCTTATAAGCAGAAACATTTAAGCAGCAGCGTGTGGATTTGCTTATAATGTTGAACATTGCAATAAAGACGGGAATGCGTATTGTTGTTGTTGTTGTTGTTGTACTTGGTGCTTGCTGATTTTGTGTTGTTTAACAAGTGGATATTTAATAAATTAGGTTATGCACTTAGTGTAGAAGGATGTTAATCGTGTTTCTTAACATAATAGGGGTTCACCTTTTTAGAAACTTTAATGAATTTCATTATTTGCATCTTTGATGACTGGTTGGATGAGATATTGGTTTTATTATTGATCATTTGCTGCAGTACGTTGATTTCTATACTGCAGACATTAGATATTGATCTCTTCTCTTTTTTTTTGCTGTTTTTGTGAGCAGTCTATGTCATACGCAAAGCTTGCCGGACTTCAACCAATATATGGACTTTGTGAGTTCAACATCTGGCCTTGCCAATTTAAATGAGCTTTCCCCATAGCTATTGTTATGTTATATAGTTTTATAATCTAGTCTTTTGTAAGGGGAAAAATAATTGAATGATCACAATATGGTTATTGGTTAGCACTATATCTATGGAGATATACTGAATTGGGTTGATTAGCTCGGATTATGGAACATCCATATGTTATTAACTTCCCATTTTTCTGTGTGTCTCACTATTTATCGTGTTTTTGTTTATTCTTCATTTCAGATACTGGATTAGTGCCTGTCTTTGTATATTCAATATTTGGTTCATCTCGTCAGCTTGCTGTTGGTCCAGTAGCATTGACCTCACTACTGGTCTCAAATGTCTTAGGCAATGTTGATTCATCTACTGAATTATATACAGAACTTGCTATATTGTTGTCACTCTTGGTTGGGATTCTAGAATGCACAATGGGGCTTTTGAGGTACTTTGACTTTTGTTTTACAACTAATCTCACCGCATTAAATATAATTTTTCTGACTAAATCCACAAACTTCTTCTTCCGTCTCTTTTCCAATATGTTAAATTTATTTATATATTCTTGAATGAGTATTGTTTATCAATAATTGAATTTAGTCTACCTGAATTAGCATTAACCAATGAATGTTTTCGTAATTCCGGTTTCACTAAATTTTTGTAGGCTTGGATGGCTCATCCGCTTTATCAGCCACTCTGTAATTTCTGGCTTTACAACTGCTTCAGCTTTTGTTATTGCCTTATCACAAGCAAAATATTTCTTGGGATATGATGTGGACAAAAGTAGTCAAATAATACCATTGGTTAAAAGCATAATATCAGGAGCAAACCAGGTATCATATATTGTTATGGCATTTGCACAATTCGCCTCCTAAAGAAAATACTCAAAATTCGCCTTCAAGTAACAAAACCTAATTTGAGCCTCTTGCAAAAATGAACTTCAACTTATACAAAAACCTACCAGACTAATTTTTGACGTTTTAAACCCAAAAATTTTTGTACTTTCTTGCTTATCTAAGCCCAGTAAGAACCTTAAAAAACAATAAACTTTAAACGATTTTGATAGAAAAAATTGAAAATCAATATTTTGAGTACACAAAACCCTTTTTGAAACCACAAAACCTTAAAAAGAAGAACCATATGATGTTATTTCTTAGATTATTTCTTGTACTCCACAAACTAAAACTAGAAGAGACAAAGAGGAAAAATAGGAGCAGAACATTGGTATG
Source organism: Tanacetum coccineum (assembly GCA_026074375.1). Lineage (NCBI taxonomy): Eukaryota > Viridiplantae > Streptophyta > Magnoliopsida > Asterales > Asteraceae > Tanacetum > Tanacetum coccineum. The sequence goes on from BQNB010113477.1 coordinate 20,835, forward strand.
TAAGAGTATAACAAACCAAAGGACTCTGGAAGTTAGGGGTGGGGGGGTGTGGGGGACGGCCGTTGTTGTTTGTATGAGTGGTGTAGTAGTGCGGTGCGGCTCAGGTAGGCAGCTTGGCGGACAGCGAGAAGCAATTAGTCATTAAACGGCGAAGAAGTAGAGGACACGAGAAACACAGCTTAACATCGAGGCGCAGACAACGTGTGGGTGGGAGAAATCCTGGTAATACTTATTTGATCTGGTTAACTAAGCGTGAGTGAAAAATGGATATCATCATAACCCGACGCTTGGCTCTTATGATTCCCGACAGTGTATCACATAGCCTGAGAGAGATGTCTATTCTATTCTACGTCGAATTTCTGGCTTTGTACTTATGAACTATCATAGATGATTGACTGGGAGTCTGATAATCTACACTCACTAAGTCGTCTCACTTATAGTATTATTGCGCGCGTGCGTGTCTGGCGAGTAATGACTAAAACAAAATCTGTTAATGGCAGTTTTACTCTCGCATAGTAGAAATTAAAAGAGAGAAATAAGAGAGAGAAAAATTAGTTACTTGACTTAGAGAAAATAAGAAGCAACACCCTATCCACACTTAGAGAGGGCTTTATATAGTACAAGAGATAAAACCCTAAGGTGGTTCGTTTAGGCTTTATGTTGGGCCGAACATAATACAAATAGGCTTTAAGCCCGACACCTAGGCCCAATTAGCTTAAATGAATTTCCCGTAAACTACGTTTTACTTATACAAGGTTCCGAAATATTAATGACCATCACTTTCATAAAACTAAGTCTAACATTTTATAATTCTTGATATGCCCAAGGATATCAAAGTGCCCTTGATCCTCAGAAGACCATTTTTGTCTATCGCCCATGCTAAGATTTATATTTTCAAAAGGAAGATTACTTTGAGGGTTGGGGAAGAGAAAATAATTTTCAAAAGTGTTAAAACTGCTAGTAGTTTAATTAAAAGGATCTACATGCTAAACTTAAGAGAAAGAATGAAACTTTGTAACACCCCCAAAATGGGTCGCAGCGGAATAAGGATCCGGGGCGTGTTACATATCAGATCAATAACACAAGATAATACAAGA
>BQNB010113478.1:0-21931 GCA_026074375.1 Tanacetum coccineum
ATATCAATGCATTCATATATTTTGTATCAAAATTTAAACGTAATATAACACAAACAAAAAATATTCAAAATAAAAGTTGAAAAAAATATATTTACAAAAAGTTTGATGAGAGCAATTATTTAAGGACGAAAAAGTTATTATATCTTCATGATTGGTTAATACTCAGCTAAATTTTAACACTCAACACCCGATGCACTTCCATTTTTTTTTAACTAAGATGCACTTCCATTTTATCTTCAAAAAAATTTTATGAGCTTCACCAATGTTCTCATCACACCTGGCAAATTCTCGTTGGCCACAAACATTAATCAGGCACGTGCATTGGATAATATGACGGGCCCCACAACTTTGTATCTTACGTGTCAAAGACCACGTCATAAAAGGTAAGACACGTCATAATAAAAAAGCCAAACTGAAGATAGGATTTTTCCTTTCTTCCAGAGCCTATATTCTTAGTTCCAAAACAGAAAAAGGTTAAAAAATTGTACATTTTGTATAATCCTTTGTACAAACCTCTATGTTTCATGATTATAATTCTGGAAAATGGTCTCACCTTGGATAAATGGATAGATGACAATCTTACTCCGAGTCTTTAATTATGGGCATGTGATAGAAGCTGAAAAGCCAATGGTGTATGATGATGATCAAGATTTTATCATAAGTTTTCTTGAAGAAGAATCTCAGGTTTGGTTTATCTAAGGTTTTCAATGCAATAGCTTTAAAACATTCATTTTTTCGACTTGGGTATATGTGTTTTGATCCATCTTTAGTTAGATCTTGGATATATGGAGTAGTAAATTAGTAACTTTAGATTCTTTTGAACTTCAATAGATCCATTACTTTTGGTATGAAAAATTCATTTTATTCAGTTTGATATATATGTGTTTTCTTTTTCACTTTATATAATACAAAATGTTGTTTTTGTTCCTAATAATTGATATTTATATCGTGTGAACTTTGAGCTAAATCTATCTTGACTACAGTGAAAGATTTGTTTTTATCAATCGATCTATTTATCAAAGGTTAGTCCAATTTCCTGGGAGATTTTTTGGCTATTATAATGTTCAGAATGGGTTTATGAACATGTTAGTGAAAATGTGAAATCTTGATCTGAAGGATCGACAAAGCTAGAAGTTGCAATCCCTCTCTATTTACTTTTTGTAGAAAGTTAATTCGATGTTATAAAATGTCACTGTGAGAACATGAACTAAAATATTTACATCACCAAACGTAAACGACAAAGTTAATTAATAATCTCTTGCGTTGTTAGCACTTAATTTTGTACTAGAACCCGTATTAGCAACGATAATGAAGATGTAGAAGCAAGAGATTCGGTAATACAAATAGCAGCAAGGAACAAAGTGTAATCTGATTTGATAGTTTTGTGTGTGTAGAATATGGATAGAAAGGGAAAGGGAAAGGAAAAGTATTTAAGAATTTTAAAATGAAAGCATGTGATTGGGTTCCGTTTATCTTAAAATTTGGTTGACATACACAACTTAATTCAACGTGTGCCATTGTTTTCTTCCTAAATACTAAGTTAAAGTTGTAATATTTTAGCACCTAAATGTATTCTCTCTGAACATCAAAGATAAGCTAGAATTAGTTACTAGGCATCCCAATTCCCAAATGTTGTATATTTGAACAAGCGATCAAGGATTCAAACCCTAAGTGATACAACGGTAAAGGACTATTACTAATAAACCTAATCGAAGTAATAAAAAAAATTAGTCGTGTGAGTTTTTCATTAATTGAACTTAATTAATTTATGGCATATATATTTATCCAAAATAATCAAAGTGTATATTTGTTTCAGGTGACTTATCATGGATAGATATTGTGAATATTGTGTGAATTTAAGATCGGTTGTTTACTGTAAGGCGGATGCAGCCTATCTTTGTCTTTCATGTGATACGAAGGTTCACTCAGCTAATCCCCTCTCCAATCGTCATCATCGGACCCTCATTTGTGACACTTGCAAACGTCGATCGGCCTATGTCCTATGTTATGATCATCAAAAGTTCATGTGTCGCAGTTGTGACCTTAGCCAACACAATGCTTCTTTGAAGCATAAAAAAAGAGTCTTGAGTAGTTATGTGGGCTGTCCATCAGCCCGAGATTTAGGGGTTTTATGGGATTTTGACTTAAATCAGATTTTTAATGGTAATGTTGTTCTTAATCATAAACTTGGTTCGACTTCAAGTGCCCCCAAAAACACAAGTGTTCTCAGTTTAGAGACTAATGCACACACCAAGGTATATATATGTTCCGTATATTAAGATATAACATAAACATTGTGATACTTAAAGCTATAAGTAATCCTAATTTAAAAAACAGGAATTTTACGGTCGTATGCAAGGGTTCCCTGTTCTTCAGCAACTTGTTGATTTGTTAAAGGTTCAATCATATGATGCTGATGACATTGGATGTGTTACACGTTGCCAAGAACACATAGTGGAGACTGATGATGTTGATCAGTATTCTCGACAGTTATTGTTTGGAGGAGGGAACCTCGATGACCCTAACATGAATTTGGATCCATGTTCCTCTCCGTTCACAGAATTGGACCAAAAACAATCTGAAACCGACGAAATTGACCTCCAAGGAGACTCCTTCTGGCCATGCAAAAGCCCAATTCCAAGCGACCAGGTTTCACCATTGTTATACTTGTTTAGTTGTTTTAGTCCATTTTTATTTGCATTGTTCTCTATGGTGAAGTGTTTGAGCCCCACAAAGTATTGATTAAATGTTAGCTCAGATCCTACACATGAAAGTTCTAGTTATAAATCTTAGAGTTTCAATTCCAATCCTGTTTGGAGTTTTGTCACTATAGACTTTTGAAAATGAAATTTAGATTTTTTTTTTTAAAAGAATAATTATATAAGAAGTGCAATAAAAACTAAATATGGGCTGGACGCCTAGACCCAAAAATCGTGGTTGGCTGCTAAATAATGTTTGGACCTTGTGCATTTATCATGTGCTTCAATATGTGACTTTGCACGCTTTGTACATTAATCTATGATCATTTTTTTGTAGCTTTGGTCTCAAAATATGCAAGATATTGGTGTGTGTGAAGAACCATCGTGTTTGGATGATTTGAACATGCCTGATATCGATCTCACTTTCAGAAGTTTTGAAGATATCTTCGGAATTGAGCAAGAACCATCAAGAGCTGAGCAGGTAAACATCAATTTAAGTTACATTTTCAAAAAACCTAAGCAAGACAACTATAAAGGTAAAACCTTTATTAAAGACTTTTTAGTTCTTACTCTAAACTCTATAATTTTATTGTTGTTACTATTCATCTTTCTTTCTACATGTTGGTTGTGACAGAATACGTCCACAAACACCTTTGTAAATAACTGTGAGTCGTCTCCAAAGAAAGCACGTTATGCGCCTCAAATCATGTCATTCTCTCACTCGAGACTCGGTCCTGAAAGCAATAGCACCGTATGCATTGAAAGTGACGTTTCACCCTCATGTGGATCACTCGAGCACGAGTCGTTACATGGAGATAAGAATGTTCAGCTGTATGCAACCATTTCACCGTTTATAGACTTGTATATTTTGCTTAAAATTATGCTAATATTGAGGTTTAATTTTGAGTTTATTATCAGGAAGGATTCAAAACAAGGCAAATGTGGCTATAGAAAGGCTCGATCAGACACACAAAGACAAACAAAATCCCAACATTGGAAGTTTAGAAAATAGCTGAATTTCGATGTTCCATTTACTGTTTGTTGTAGATCCTACTAAACTAGTACGCCAAAAACTCGATGTTCCATTTACACAAACACATGCTGCATCACAAATATAAATACTGTGCTTTCCTAAACAATCTATTTTCTCCCATTCTCTTCCAGAATCATTGAGCTGAAAAACCTCAATCGATTCTCCAAACTTGCCCATAATGACTAGTTAAAGATGTTTATCACATTCTGCAAGGAGATATTGCGTCGAAGATCCACAAGAACTTTTTGGCGGTTTAACTTTACCATGCTCGTAAGAGTAAAATACTCCACCGGGTATTCTAAAAACATCGAGCCCGTCCTCATTATATAATGCATAAATATTCTGGTCATGAAATGTTGGAAAACGGAAGGAGTATGGATCATCACCACCAAAATTTAGAATAAGGAGTATGGATCACACCATATTAATGGTTCCCGGTCTACAAAGTGGACGAGACATCGCATGTCTGCTGTAAATCCAACAACTATACAATCTGGGGAAGTAGGCGGTGCCGGGAAACAACAGCTTGCAAAAAAACTCACACGGGGAAGCTCGATGATATCTCTTGTGAAGGGGTTAAAAAACTCCATGAACCCAATCTCTTTATGCATTAGCAACCAACCATACTTGGAACAACATATTCGCGAATAATCAATCAATTCTTTAGGTATACTTATAAAGTACTTGTCACCAAACACTGGATCTGTAAAAGTAATCGTGCCTCCATGTATGTTTAACACCGTCAACCATGGTGAAAGTAAAGAATATGTATGCAATCTCCTTGATAATGTCGTGTTGCTCCATTGTATCGGAGGCGATGCTAAATGACAATTTTTGCATGTAGCTCGAAGTTTCATGTATTCCACACCAAGACAAAACTCCATTACCATTCTCAATATATGAAATGGAAGATTGAGCAGGTGAGAATATTCATCAGCAGTGCTACTCGTATTATATTTAACCTCGTCATCCGCGACTACTTTAACCACCATCTCTGTATTGTTATCGTTTTTAGCTTGTTCAGAACCACCATGACCACCTTCATACCTACACATAAATTGATTTTAAGAAAGTGTTTCCGAGAAGAGGAATTTTCATAACCGTCCTTTTAAGAGTGTAAAGTTTCACGATTTCATATTTGTCCTTTTAAAGCACCAAAACTCTTGCCTTAGTTATTAAATCGACAAAGTTCGTTGTTATGAGAATTCTACCTAAATACGACATTGTACGGTTTTAAACAGATTTTTTTTTATTTACATGAGAGCTTTAGTGTTTTGTACAAGCATGCAAAAGTTATGAAATTTGTTGAGCCACCATCTCGGCGAGCCGCTGAGTTTGGATCTCTCACGTGACGAATTTAGAGAAATCTAACGTATGGGGGTGAATAGAATACCAATATTTTGGAATGGTACACGAAAATATAGCTTATACTACATGCATTTTTACCTAAATAGAACATGTATGATAGATTGATAGTGAATAAACGAAAACAATAAGCTACGTAGGTACCTGCATTCAAGCATAGCCGACGATGACACATCGTTCGACCGTACAAAAGAAGCCATCAAAGATAAGGACATTGTTCTATCTTTGATGTTGTACGAGTATAATAACTTTCCCGTTTCTTCAAGAATATGTACGTAACCTCCCAACTCTGTCGCGATTTCCGCATTGCAAAATATTGAGCAATCACTTGCAAGTTCTATGAAAAATACGGCATCTTTGAGGTCTTCCATTTCCTCCCACGTCATTCTTGTTATATCCAATTTATACAAATGCATGTCAACTATTTCCTTCGTATCATTTTCATAAGCTATACTAACGCAGAATAGTTCTCTACAATCACCTTTTATAAGTTCAATTGTGTTGAAAGAACTTTTGATGAGAGAATACCTATGCGAGGATATAGAAGGGGCTTTCAAAAAGGGCAAAAGATTTATTACCACTTCTTTTTCCTTAACCACAATTTGAACCTCTATGACGAAATCATCACACTCGCCGACATTAGAATGCAAAGCATACACTTTACCATTACAACATGTTATATTTACAAGAAAACAATCTTCATCCTCATGGGTTAAGTTATGCTCCTTAGTTGTTTAGCGTATGACATTTCAGTCCATCTTAACTTCTTTCTTTTACGGTCAGCTAGCCGACAAAAAGTGATACTACCTCCGTCTCACATTAAGTGTCCACTTGACTTTTTCAAAGTCTTTTTTCTTCAACTTTGACCTTAATGATTTCTTCTTACGTTATATGATACTTGATGCAAGATATATGGATGGATAGAGTTTTGAATATATTTTTCGTTGGTAGAATTTTCGTTCAATATTATATAACACAAACAAAAATATTTATGGTCAAAGTTGATAAAAAAAAGACTTAAAAGATTCTATTGTGGACACTTAATATGGGACGGAGGGAGTAGTATGTTTTTCGTTTGTTATTAACATAAAAATGGAACTTGGATTATCGGGAGGAGACGACAAACAACAATCGTAATTTCTTGTGTATTTCTCAATGGCAGGAGAGTAATCAACTTAGATGTGAGTGGGTTCAAAAGAAACCAGATTGGATGCTTGGATAGAATCATCCAACCATGGAAAGATGCTCGGATTTGTCTCCCGACTAACTCAGGGATTTGACAACGATAATGAAGCTGTGGGCTGTGTAAGGTGTAGAAAATCTGGTTATCAATGTAGTCGTCATCTTCATTACAAACCATGGATATTTTGTAGATGTGACTTGGCTGTCATAATAATATCATAAATTTGATTAATGCACAAATATCACTTAAGAAACAAAAATTATTTGTTTTCAAAACTTTCAAATCAAGAATATGCATAAAACTATGGAACCTTGATTAACTCAAATTAAACAGTACTTATGATAGGCAATTTTTTTTGTTGCAAGATGAACACTTTTATTAATTGCCAACTATTACAACAAATAAGAACATAAGAACAGACAGGCCTGTTCTATACATCAGAATGAAAACAAACATCAGACAAGACTAATAACAACTATCTCTGCCATCTAACAAACTATCTCAGATGAACTATGAATTTGAACTCTGACATACCCCACAATCAGAGACAAGATCAGGCAATGCACCTAACCTTTTATGTTCACCAAAATGCACTACACCATATCCTCACAACTACATTTCAACACCTCTAATAATCGCATACTATTCAGCCAGCATCCACAATAGCATAGGATTTACAAGAGAGTGGCATTATTGTGAAGGATATAGCACTCATTCACAATACATGAGGGGCTCTTCCATCCAGGCTACATTTCTTGCATAAATGCTCCCAAACACAAAATAGCATCTACAACATCACGATGTTAATTTAGAAGCAAAAAATGCAGGCATCACCAGGATAGAAACACTCACCCTCAAGTATAACCATCCTAACCTCCAGTAGCTAAGGTACATTAGAACCAAAATGGAATCTGTTCCAATCCATACCTTGCTCACCCAAGTCATTTACCCTTCACAATGCTAGAATCCTACCTTATGGTACATCCTCCTGTGTAAAAGCTCATATTGAACCACAAAAAGAGACTAGATCCTCCCAAGGCCATCTAATCCATCTAAAGGGAACAAAAGAGCTCTTACCAAGGAGAACTCCAAGCTACAATGATCTAGCCATTGTAATGACTTGTTGTTTAAGGAAACGGATTTTCCAAACACCCTCTCAAGAATGTCTGCAATGCAAAGCTTAACATTTCATCTTTCTTGAATTCTCATAGCTGCATTAGATCTTTTAACTTTCAAGGTTAGCAATCTCATTCTCACTATATCAATAAGAACTTTAAACAGCTCCTCGGTACTTCTTGCTTCATCCCTGAAAATTCTATTATTTCTCTCTTGCCACACCAAATAAACACTTGCAGCAAAGCATAACCTTTTGATTATGCTATTAATTGCATTCCCATTGAATTTCCTTAACATTTCAGCCACAATATCATTCCACTTGTAGGTACTCCCAAACACTCCCATCTTATCTAAGGCTTTTCCCCAAAACTCTTTTGAATATACATATTCAAAAAATAGATGTGAGTGGGAGTCTGAATCTCTTCTGCATAGAGCACATCACATAACATCATAAGACCCCCATTGTTTGATCTTGTCTTGTGTAGATAGCTTGTTTTGGATAGCCAACCATACAATAAATGCATGTTTTGGTATATTTTGTGAGAACCAAACTACATTCCACCATTCTGCATCATCTTCATCACTTATGAGATCTCTATATGTTTGATTGACTGAGAAATTACACAGACTTCCATCTCTTTTCCTCTACTTTATGACATCTTTTGCCTGAGCATCAAGACTAACTGTTTGTAAGTTCATCAAACTAGGAAATTTGCTAGTCCACCCATCTGGCCACATCCCATTACTCGGTTTCATCCATTCTTTCACAGTCATATTTGCTCTAAATCTTCCATCATACATGGTTCTGTAATTAATAAACTGATCCAAAGGACCTATATTGCTCCAGTTATCATACCATAGAGATATATTTTTGCCATCCCCTAATTTTGAAACAATAAAACTTCTAACATCATCTTTTTGTTTAAGGATATTTCTCCAACCCTAACTATCATTTTTATTTTCCTCAACTTCCCAAAGACTTCTTCCTTTCAGATTTTCAGTATTGACCCATTTCACCCACAAGGATTCTTTATCAGTTACAATATGCCACAAATGCTTAACAATCATGGCTCTATTCCACACTCCTAAATCCTTTAACCACAATCCCCCTTTTTGCTTAAATCTACACACTTTCTTCCATGCAACTTTAGGCCTTCCTTTAGTACCATCATTCTGGTTCCATAAGAAGTCCTTCAAAATTTTATTGATGTCTTTTATCACATCATTTGGAAGAAGAATAACATATGCCCAGTAAACATGAATTGACTCTAGTACAGAAGCCACTAACATCAGTCTACCAGCATATGATTGATATTTATTCTTCCCCTACTTTCAACTTTATCAATTAGGCTTTTGCACTCCTTTATTCTAATCCTCTTTGAAGTAAGAGGCACACCCAAGTATTTGATAGGGAGCTTTTCAACTTTAAAAGGCATGACTTTTAAAATTTCTTGCTTCTCCTTATTATTCAGACAACCGAATATAATAGTGCTCTTATTATACTTTGGGATTAATCCAGTAACTTTACCAAATTCCTCAATATAGTCCCTCATAATCTTAACAGAATTTCTATCAGCATGACAGATATTAGCAGATCATCAGCAAAACAAACATTTGTGATCTTAAGCTTTTTGCAGCTAAAGTGATACTAGCAATCATGACTAAGCTCCACCTTACTCTTGATTATCATAGTTAAAATTTCCATCACCAGTGTGAACAAATATAGGGACATAGGATCTCCTTGCCTAAGACATCTATCTCCTTTAAAATAACCACAACTCTCTCCATTGACACAGACAGAGAATGAGGTAGTAGTAACACATTTCATTACCCAATCCACCATCTTGCTATGAAATCCAAAGCCTCTTAAAATGTCTTCCAAAAATTGCCAGTTCATGGTATCATATACTTTCTGTATGTTCACCTTTAGAGCAACTCTTTTAGACCCCACTTTTCTGTCATAGACCTTAAGAAGCTCCTGAGCAAGCATAATGTTATCTTGAATGTGTCTATTTGGGATGAAAGCACTTTGATTTTTACTAACAAGCTTATCCAAACACCCCTTTATTCTTTCAGTGAGGATCTTGCTGATGCATTTATAGATAACATTGCAACAAGCTATTGGTCTGAAATCAAATACTTTTTGAGGAGTTTGATTCTTTGGCACCAAAGCTATCAATGTTGAATTAATCTCCTTTAGAATCCTCCCATTCTCAAAAAATTCTTTGACTGCTAAACAAACATCCTTTCCAACTATACTTCAGGCCTTCTTGAAAAAGTGAGTTGAGAATCCATCTGGGCCAGGGGCCTTGTTATCATCAATTTGAAACATAGCATGCTTTATTTCCTCATCACTTATCTCCCAAATCATAAATGTTGCATCTTCAATACTAAGTTTGTTTTGCAACAGACTTCCCATGTCACTAATTTTCTCCACATCTTTACTTTCACCCAAAAATTTCTATTTACAAATTGTTCAGCAACTTCACTTCCTTTAAATCTTTTATCATTTTCATCACAAACAGCATCAATCATATTCCTCTGTTTCCTTCTTTTTATAGCCTTGTGGAAGAATGCATTATTTCTATCTCCCACACTTAACCATTTGACCTTAGCTTTCTGATATAGAATTAACTCCTCCTCTTTCATTGCCTCAGAGTATGATTTTAATATATCAGCTTCTTCACATCTAAGCTTATGGTTATGTGGGTCTTTATTAAAAAAAAATTAACCTCTTTCACAAACTCCCTTAATCTCTTGACATTTTCAAACACGTCTCCATTCTTCCAAGCTAACTTCTTCAAATGCTTCTTCAAACTTTTCATATTTTTAACTGTTCTGAATATTTTACACCCCTCTTCCATTCCTCCCCATAACTAATTTACTAATTTCATAAATTCCTCCTTCTTAGTAATAAAATTTACAAATTTAAAGGGTTTCCTTTTAGCTTGCACACACTTAGGAAGAACAAGCACAGTTTGACAATGATCAGATATGATATAAGGTAGAAATAGAGCATAAGCTTGATTAAACCTGTTTATAAAATCTTCACTACCCATAATTCTGTCTAGCTTCTTTAGGATGCCTGCTAGTCCCCTTTTTTTACTTTATGCAGATTCTTTGTCCAAGTGAAGAAGAAACATGAACTATTAATATCCTCCATTTCAATTTTATTCACACAGCACTTAAAATCCTTCATGTCACTGCTCACATTAGACCCTCCCGCTGATTGTTCATTTGGAGCTAGAGTAACATTCATATCTCCACTTAAAAACCAAGAATCTTTCCTAACAATTCTTCTATAAATCTCCAAATCTCTCCATAACTCCTTTCTTTCTATTCCTCCATTAGCTACATAAATGAAGGTTCCATACATTTTTATATTATTTATGGTTTCCATTTTCAACAACACATATTGTCTTGCCATATGAATCACAAAAATACTGACTTCACCTTCATTCCAACCAATCATAATTATGCACCCCTTATTACAATACCTCACATTAGAAATCCAATTCCATCTACCATAAATTCTTTCACAAACTTTATCAACTTTCTTACTATTAAGGTGTGTCTCCAAAATAGCACAAACCTGCAAATTATCTTCTCTAATACAATTCATAACTTCTTTTTGCTTATCAGAGGAACTCAGCCCTATAATATTATAAGTACCAATTTTAAAATCCATTAAATAGATTTTAGAAAATCGGCACTCACCCAATACCCCATCATCCATACCCTTCACATCATTCCCTTTCATATTCTTAGCAATGCCATTCACTTCTTCTAAGACATCCTCCTCTTTATTTATTTCCCATTTATCAACCAACAACTCTATTTTTTGCTTATAGTAGGCAATCATTTCTAGATCCCAGTTTATCATATCACTCTCAGTAGGAGTAACATTCTTGTTCAAAAATCCATCCACAATTTCCATATTCTTTAATTCTCTTAATTCATTCTGCTCATTCACATCATACATTTCAAACACGGTGAACTTGTTTGATGATCTTTTCATAGCCTTTAATATATCTTTATGCATAGACCATTGCTTTTTAGCTCTCTCTGGGTTCTCCTTATCACTGCCCACTAGTACTATCTCCCTTCACACTTAGACTTTTCTCTGAACTCTTCACAGGTGTCTTTTCTTTTTCCACATGAATATTATTCTTAGCCTGATACACATTTCTCACATTATTACCAAACTTATTATTATGAGGATTTGCTCTATAATTTTTCCTTCTCACTTTATTATCAATTTCAACATTCTTCCTACTTCTCACTTCTACAAACCCATCATTAACCTCCTTATGAGTATCATTATTCCCTTTATATGCTGCTGCATTCTCCTTTTCACTGTTAACATTGATAATTTTGATTGGTTCCTTCTTTGGACAATTACTTTCAGCATGCCCAAACACTCCACATTCTAAGCAGGTGGTTTCCAATCATACAACACCTTGACATTCTTCTTACAATGAACATTGCATTCATTATTCTTATACATTATCTCAATGTCGTTTGCCAACTCTTTTTTTGCATTCACCTCAACTAAAACCCTTGCATACCTCACCATGCCTATTCCTTGTCTACATTTACTAACAGTCACAGCATCCATAACCAATGGTTTCCCAATCCTACTAGCAAGTGCACTAATCCCTCATAGTCCAAGCTTCAACAAGAATATTGAAAAGTCTAACCCATAATGGTACCTTTTCTAGTTCAGTGTTGTCAAGTTTCAAATCTACAGTCCATGTTTGAACCACTAAAGGTTTTATGTTTACCATCCAAGGCCTATTGTTAACCACATTGTTTAATCCTTCCTCATTATGAAATTTCATAAAGAAAATTCCATTACTATAATCAACAATGTCTTTAAAACCAAATCTACTCCACATTCTCTTGAGATTGTATCTCAATTCATTTACAGACATCTTATGTCCCACAAAAAACCACACAAAGTCATATCCCATCTCTTAATCCCCTCTGCTACCATAACCTCATCAAACACCACCACTTCAATACCATTTTCATCAAACTCAATAGGAATACACTCAAGTTTCCTATCATTGTCAATCAAGCTTACAGACATTGCTTTAACAAATAACTTCCTACTATTATTGAATTCCTTACCACTAACATTCCCCTTTGCACTATCCATACTAGAACTCTGCTCATTACACTATTCCATCCCTTTTTTACCTTGATCCCTTGTTCCATCACTCTTCACACCATCATCAGTATTGACTACATCAACTCTAATACCATCACAACCCTTGTTATCCATAGGATCCATTTTCTCTATAGTATTTCCCAAGGTATCACTATCCCCTTCTTTCTTATTATCACCACAATCAACTGATTTGTTATATGTACCCTTACCCTTATTTTTTGATGCATTTCTCCTCTTATTGGTTTTTGTGTTATTTATACTATGTACAGAATCATCAAATTTTAGCGGAACTTTTGTAGCTCTTTGAATTCTCATTTTCAATTAGGGTTTATACAATTTGGGAAAAATTAAAGTGTTGCAAAAAAAATCTCATTAAATGTGTTTAGAACATAAAATACACCGACAGTAACACCCGTCTAAAAGAGTTACAACAATTAAAACCAGATTTGAAGCATAAAATTTAAATTGAATTTTGGCACCAAAATCACCAAACCTTAACTACACGATCAAAACAGAACTACACCCTAAGATCTATACTGATGTGATCGAAATAAGGTATAGATTACAGTGATATGATTTGTTTGAAGTTTTAATGGTTAGATTTGATGAAAATGGGAGCAAATAGTTGTAACAACTTTTGGCGGGAAATCGCCATTTTTAGAGAGAGAAAATGTGTTTCTTTTTTAGTGGTTTATAATATTAAAGCAATTTGTTAATAAATAAGCAAAAATATCTCTAAATCATCACCTTTATATATAACTATGGAAAAGCATAGTTACCAAAACCATAGTTCTTCAACACAGGCTATGATGTATTAATGTGCTATAAAGGTGATGATTTAGAGATATGTTTCTTTTTTAGTGGTTTATAATATTAAAGCAATTTGTTAATAAATAAGCAAGCATATCTCTAAATCATCACCTTTATATATAACTATGGAAAAGCATAGTTACCAAAACCATAGTTCTTCAACACAGGCTATGATGTATTAATGTGCTATGTTAGTGATCGATGATCCAAATAATCGCCCGTTGTTTAGCCAGTTGATTAACTCAATAAATATGCATATTGTAAGTCATCATCTAACAAGTACACTAGGATTATAGAATAGTAAGATTCTAGTATAGTCCTCACATAAACGAGCTAAAGGATCGATACCTACTCAACTAATGCAAACAACACTTGAACAATCCTAAACTATCACTTAAATGAGACAAAAACAAGTTAAGTTATGTCGGTAACCAATAAATCACTTCACTTCATATTAAGAACAAGCAATTAAGATTAGGAGATGAGAAGAATTCTAGAGAGAGAGAATAAGAGAAAATGGAAGGATTACTTGCAAATGAAATGTTACAAATGAACCAACACCCTCTCCATCCTTGGAGAGGGGTATTTATAGTTAAGACTAAAAGGCTTGCATGCCTTTAGTAATTCTACGGGCTGGGCTCGAGTTTACTTAGGCTTTCGCCCGATACACGTGACCAATTAGATTACAAATAAGAGCCCGTTTACCCGTCTAGCCTATTACAACGTATATTAATTTAGTGACCGAGACCTAATATAGTTATGAACGAACTTCCATTATTCGACTCAATATTTTAAGTCTAACACATTGTATGTTTTATATATTACGCAAACTTAAACCTACATTTATAGGTTCTAACAATGTCTATGTACTCCGTTAAACTTATAACTCATCTAATATTTAATTAGGGTATATTGATAAGTTTTAACATTCTTATAAGCATAGTACTTTTATGTTACCCGACTTTAAGTTTCGTGACCTAACGGCTTAACATTAGTAATTACCGGGACCAAATTATACCTCGTAGGGCAATAACTTCACAATGAAGCAAATCAACACACACCTCAATAACTTCATAATGAAGTAAACCAACACATCACCACCTCCTTAGCTTGAGGTGGCCTGTGACTAATGAAGTAAATCAACACATCACCACCTCCTTAGCTTGAGGTGGCATGTGACCACACACCTCAATAACTTCATAATGAAGTAAACCAACACATCTCCACCTCCTTAGCTTGAGGTGGCATGTGACTAATGAAACAAATCAACACATCACCACCTCTAAATCATATATAAACCTCCAATCCATCATTTTTCTCATAGATAACCAAAAATCATCATCTCTTTGGGTTAAGGGCTGAGTTCATCAAGATATTTACAAGAGTTAAAGTTTGGGTTGATTGGTGATTCTAGGCTTGGTTTTATTGGTTAACTTTGGTGTTGGTGGATTGTTATTGTTAGGTCTTATTTTATCTTGAATCACACATGTATACTCGATATCGTGTAGAGAGAAATAGAGAGGAAGGCAAGTATTTCAATTTTTAAATTTTATAAAGTGAGAAAAGGGAAGGAAATTATTACAAGCCTTAACCTCCTAATTGTGATTAGGAGGGGTATTTATAAGAGAGGGAAGGAAGCTTCCCTTCCTTTATTTTCTAATGTTTCACTTCTAGTCCTTAGTCTTTGGTAATTATGCTATTTCTTACTTTTAGCATAATAAACCTTATTACAAGCTACTTTATACTTAACAAAATAAAGGCTAAAGACTAAATATAATTAAATTACTTAATCGACACTTTTTATGATCCTAACAATCTCCCCCTAAGGGTCGATTATTATGGGCGTTCCCTTCACGATCCAAGTGGTCTTCCATTCACATACATTTCCCACCGTCTCATTTGGTCACGATGCTTCAACCTTTCTTCTATCTATTCCTCAAACAGTTGCAGGTATTCAGCATCTTCTTTGGTGAGATTTGTCTTTGCATATCCATATTTCATATCATTGTTGTAACTTTTCAAACCAACCAAAACTCTCTTCAATGTAGCATCACAGAACTTATGAATTTCTGAATGTCTCATCACTCTCTTTTCTTTCTTGTTGTTCTTGTATATTATTCCATACACTGGCTCAGGACGATAGAGAACATTCTTTCATCTTGTCTAATACATTGAGATAGTGATTGTTGGTTCAGTGAGATTGCTTTGTGTTGATAGCGCTTTCCACACCTAGGATGAAAGCTGGACTCTTTCCAGGAATAACTGTACTCCTGATGAGACTGACAATGTCCACAAACAACCCCGTCTCAAGATTAGTCAGGTACCTTGTCGTTAACAACCAACATATACATATCCTCAATATCATTCTTATTGAGGTTCTTGTAGTCTGACTCTGTGATTAATACTATGCTTCCATTTGCTCTTTTTGCAATGATCTCTGTTACAAACTTATGCCCATGACCAAGTTCCTAATATGTCTTGATGACTTGAACGATCTTTGAGTTTGATTAGATTTCTTCCTTCGGCTTTCCGGGCTTTCTTTGTTTCCTTATGTAGAAGATCTTTGCATGATTATTCGACACTGTATCGAGCATAAGGATTGAACTTCTTTAGACACTTGTTCACCTATCTGGAAGTTCTTTCTTCAATATCATCATCAGGAAAATTAACAGCAGGGAACTTGTGCAAGGACAACACAATCTTCTCAGGTCATGTGCTTCCTTCTTTAAATATAGTAGATCATGATTCATTAGAGACAATGCAGGAGCTTTTGGATCTTTTTGACAACTTTGAACAACTGGAGTGGTCTTTCGTCGATGTGGTGAGACTAAGATTTCTCTCCTTCTTTCCCACACAATGTCATTCTTCAATAAAAAATTTATCTGATCAATGTGGTATTAATGCTCATCTCCTGAAGTACATCGTTGTCTCAGCATTTCATCAGCAACTTTGCGTAACTTGGCTTCATCAATAGTTTCCATCATTTCATCCATAACCTCTTGTGACACTTGCTTTGTTGGTATTTCATCATCATCTAAAGCATAAGAATCAGTCCAAAAATCAAAGTCATCTACTTTTCTTGATTACCTGACGATGATGGACCTTATTCGCTTTCATTAACTTGCCCAGACGATGATTCTCCATACACATAAGCTTTGTATTCAGACGACTTCTGCCTCTTTGCACCTTTCTCCCCCTCAGGATGAGCATCATCATGAGGATCGTCCTGATCTCTTGGACGAATGGCAGAAGGTCTACAAGATGTATCAGGCACCTGAAGTCTTTCAAACTTTATCTTGAGAGCAATCCAGATTGCTATATCATCTTGTTGTAATTGAGGATTGTTTCTCATTGTCAGGTACAACTGATATTGTTGTTTTTGTGCAACTGCTGATATTAGGGCGGCTTGAGTTGGATGAACATGCAGAATATGACCTGACATATAACTTCTCACAGATGCATCAACCTGAGAAGGAATATGGTTAGTAATAGCATTTTGAATTTGCGAAGAAATATCTGCCCGAAGATTCTCACGCTCTTGGTGCATAGCTTCTGCAATCATCTTAGCCATCTATTCTTGATTCTGATTTCTTTCTAAAATCAGCCCCTCTGCAACGTATACTGAAACTTGTCTTTTAACTTGCTCAGGAACTAATCTTTTAACCTGCTCCTGGATATGATCATCAAGCATTTTAGGCAATGCTTCAAACATTACATATTTCAAATGAGAAGCAAGATTATCAAACTTCCTTCTTGGCATAAACCTTGTCTTCAAGTGTTCAAACAAATATCCATAATGTCCTTGTAGCTCATGAAAGAAACTCTTGTAACATTTGAAGCGTCCAGGCTTGGCTTTGAGGAGTAATGACAAGAGGCGGTTGGTGGTAGATATATTAGGATTTGGTGAACATGATGATGGTGTTGAAGATGAGGGTGTAGGATCAGTTACCATCATTTCCTAGAGTTTCTCAGTATCCAAAGATATAAGAGTAGAATGAATCCTAGGAGATCCAATTGGTGAAGGGGATGGTGTATTCCTAGACTCCTCTACATGCTTCCCTTTCTCCCTTCTTTTCAACTCATACACATCAACTGCTAACTCTTCCTCCTCTTCATTAACATTAACTGGTTGTAAGTATCTCCACCTCTGGACTTTCCTTATCACTCTTGGGCTCTAACCTAGTGCTGGGAATATTTTGATCATCATCATTCTTAGGGATTGAACTATATTCTTCTACATTCTCTGTTCCTTCTACCAACTTCTCAATTTCCTCAGATGCCAAGTGCTTTTTTACTAATTTAACATTTTGCTGAGCTATAAGCTCTTCACGACTTTTATGTTCTGCTAGACTTACTTGAAGTGTATCTTGTAAGATCATATCATCAGCCTCATCAACCGTTGGAACTGGTGCGGTAAGTCGTGTGGATCGTCTTTGAGGTATACGAATTCTAATAACAGTTGACCTCTTTTAAGCACTTGATTCTCCAGCATCTATTTCAGGGTTAGGTGGCCTAGAAGCGCTAGGGGTCCTATGAATTCCCTGGGTAGACTCAGTCGGTTGTGACTGAGTCAGAGGAACATCTATTCCAAACACCTCCACATACATCCGATAGTGCTCTGTGAGCTTCAGCTCATCAGTTATCATCCAACTTGGAATTTTCATTTCAACTCTATCTTTATGCCTCCCTAAATTAAAGATGTTTTTCATTGTCTCATCATCATCCAAGTTGTGATACTTGTCACGAGCTCTCCTTGAGATTTCAGGGAATGTAGTCATATAATGACTTACGATGATCTTTGTAAACCTTGGATAAGGAATTAAAGTAGTTGGATGTTCAAGAGAATAATGAAATCCTTCCTATAGTAGCTCAGCATAATCAACATGGATGTTGTTGATAAAGAAGTACATCATCTGCATAATCTGCAATGGTGGATGATCCCAACCAGCTACTCGTGTTTTCAAGCTTTTAGAGAACATCTTGCACAATGTCCGCCATGGTTACATAAGACCAGTTGTCTTAAAGCTGGATGAAGTCTTTAGTTCCAATGTGAAGCCTAGTTCATTCTTGTAGAATGGAACCATTTCGGAAAATTTTGGTGGAGGAACAAATTGATCATGATTGTTGTCATTAGCTTGTGGCAAGTGGAAAATTGTTCTGAAGTCATCAAGTGTCAGAGTGAGCTCTTTCCTGTCAAGTATAAACTTGAGCCTATAGTTTGATCCGTCTTCCTTCAAAGTATGCCAGAACGTCCCCGAAATAAATCCAAAGACACCAGATGAAGAAGCAGCATTGCTGATCATAATGGATGTTGTCTAAAGAATATTTGCCAGGGATTTTGCTTTCAATATGGACACATAACAAACTGCGCTCGAGATCAACCTCTTGGTAGCATCCATAAAGACATTGTTTTGTTTTGCGGGCACACTTTCAGTACCTTTGATGGAACATCAGCTTGTCTTTGAGGTTGTGCCAATGATGAAACTGAATGAAATGAAGATAAGTTGTGATTAGACTAAAGAAACAATTCATATAACATTTTATATGCTCTTCCGCTATGTCTTTTTATATGTCTCTGCAAGTATCTTTTTGAACATATTTTTGATCAGATTGTTTCTCACTTGTGCCATTCTTGATTTTTTTAGACACACTGCCATACTCTTTATTCAAAATTTTCTTTGATTTAGGAATCATTTGTGTGTTCGGCAATTCTTTTTTGAACACACTTTGATTTAGGCTTTTCGCGTTATAGAATTTGTTCTTCTCTTTCTTGTTTAGAATATCCCTCAACCATAAATCCTTAGTGAAATGATACACTTTTTTAAGAATGATGAAGATTCACTCTTTTAAGATACTCTTTTGATTTTGAACAAGACTCATTTGTGATAAATTCAAGAGATATCATTCAATATTCTTAAATTTTTTTGTAAAAGAGTACCATTTTGACACAATAACAGATTTTGAGAACTTTTCAAAAAATTATTTGTGCAAAAACTATTTGAGATAACAACATAGAATCAATCAAACTCAAATCAACAATTGAATGGTCACTAAGTCACTCACTCCTCATTCTGTTCATTGCAGAAAACGGCTGAAACCGGATATGACTTAGACCGCTTAAACAATTGAGACTTGAATTATCAGACTCAAGTTATTTTGAAACCTTTCAATTTTGCTTTTTGTTATGAATCCTAAACCATGTAAACAAACACATCGAATTCAACAACAGAATGATCACTAAGTTACTCACTCCTCATTCTGTTCAATGCAGAAAACGATCGAAACCGGACATGACTTAGACCACTTAAACAATTGTGGATAGGCATATTTGAAACATGGCCTAAAATTTATCAAAACTTGATTGTTTTTGATCAATTTTGTAGTCCTTTTTCTCAAACAATTGTTTTTCCAAAACACATGAGATACTGATCTTGTTGTTCTACAGACATTCGAGCATTATCATCACATTCAAACATTTAACATGAACACATATTAAATTCAGTAAGCCCTTATAAAAAAATTTGCTTATCCACAAATTCAACATTACCGAGTTTGACTTTTGACTTTTCCTTATTTGACTTTTCTGAATTTGATCAATTTTACACTACTCTGGTCGAAAATGATCATTTTAACTTATTTTTCATGAAACTCGATCTTTTCATTATATTAAGTCCAGAATTATCAAGTGTAAACCAAAAAATCAAGCATTTATCAAACTCGATAATCTTCAACCACTTCCGAGTTTCATTTTTCTGTCTAATTTGAGATTCTAAGCCTTGATCTAGTCTATTTTCCACTAATTCTCACACAATCGTTTATCATTATCATTATTACACCTTCAGGATTCATTAATTTTGCAAATCCTCAAATTCAGTAACCTTAATTTTTACTGAGTTTATACTCGATACTATACTACCTCCAAAATCAATTCCAAAAACCTGTTTTACTTACAATTGAGAAAGAAACAAGAGGGTGATCGTTGTTATGAACTGAAAACTAAAGTCTTGATTCTTCTCGTCAAACTCGATTATGAAATTCGGAAATATAAAAAGTAAAAAAATGAAATTATAAATCCCTTTTATAGTAACCGAATTTTGTATTTTGGAAATTGACATTTTCAGTCCCTGTGGTTTTCTAATCGAGTTTGCACTTTAAAAAATTACAATTTGGCCCCTTGAAGTTTTTGATACCGAATTTTGTTTACAAAATTTCAAAAACTCCCCCTTGAATTATGTTCCCTTTTACAAGATTAGACCAAAATTTACAAAAACTCCCCCTTGGAGTATGATCCCTTTGAACACTTAGTCCGATAATGGAGATTTTGTTTTCAAAGTCCACATTTTCACAAAATAATAAAAACTCCCCCTCGAAAATATATCATTTTGTTAGAAAATTTTCAATTATTTGAGAGATCATTGTTTTTATTTTGATTTTGAAATCGATGTGAATTTTTAATTAAAACTCAAATGATGTACATGAATGGAAATTTTCAAAAACACATGTTTTGTCGATGAAAAGCACAATTACTCTCCCTCAGATCATGATCCCGTTTTTTCTCAATGAAAGCTTTTTGTGATATAGGAAATTTTGAATCATGAATCTGAACATGTGATTTTGATTAAATTAAGTTTTTGAGTTTTTACATTTTTTATTTTTATATTTGATTTTTGATTTTTAAAAATCTGACGAAAACCTTTTTGAATTTTTTATGTTTTTCAATTTTTTCTTTTGTTTTTGAAAAATTTATTTACATGTTTTGATGTATGATCTTTTCAAGAAGATAACTTTGTCAGACTTTCCAACTGTGTTGGAGTAATACATCTCATACCAATGCGATTTAAATTTTCTTTTAATTTTTTTCTTTTGTTTTTCATTTCTCCATTTACATGTTTGATGTACGAACTTTTCAGAGATAACTTTGTCAGACTTTTACTTCCAACTGTGTTGGAGTCTACATCTCATGATCTAATAGCGATGAACCAAGTACTCCAAGCGTCTTTTGGAAGCCGCTTTATAAATAGATCCCAATTGTTGTATTCAGTTTTCTGACAAAGTATAGTTCCACCGTACCCTTTTCAACATGTTCTTTAATAAAATGATACCTGATGTCAATGTGTTTTGTACGCGAATGCTGAACCGGATTATACGAGATAGCAATGGCACTCTTTGAATTGCAGTGCATCGGAATTTGATTGTACTTGTATCCATAGTTCAGTAATTGTGTATGCATCCAGATGACTTGTGCACAACACGCAAACAATGAAACATACTCAGCTTCAGCAGTAGACATTGCAGTACAATCTTGCTTCTTTGAACTCCAGCTCAAGAGCTTTTCACCTAGAAATTGCAATCCTCCAGATGTGCTTTTACAATCGTCTTTGCATCCTGCATGGTCCGCGTCTGAATATGCAATTAGTTCAAATCTAAAATCCTTCGAATACCATAGGCCCATGTTGTAGGACTGTCTTAGGTACCGAAAGATCCGTTTAACCTCTTTGATGTGTTTGACCGTAGGACGTGCTTGATAACGAGCACGGACAAAGGTGGCAAAT
>BQNB010113479.1:3004-18735 GCA_026074375.1 Tanacetum coccineum
TTGGAACGATTGGCTTAAAAACCCATATCTTGTTTCCTTGTAATTCTAGTTCCTTGCTAGTTTTTTGATCGAATAAATTGTTGTTTAAAAAAAAGCTAGTTTTAGATATTGATATCCATACTTTTAGTGATTTGCGGCAAATAATAACTATATCTAAAATAACGTAATACACTTTTATGGTTTTCATTAAAAAAACGTAAAGTAACCGTTGACTAGAAATAACGTTCACATACGATCATTTGTATTAACAAGGACGAATCATATGAACATTTAGTACTTGCTAAAACAAGGTTCTATATTATTTATTCAAACTAAGCTAATAATAAAAGTGTAAAATTGTTCGAAAAGTGTAATCGCAAAAATAAGGTTCTATATTATTTATTTGAGGTGGATTAACTGAATCAAATAAACCGAACAATCCGATAACTAGATCGATGAACACCTTTGGTTTTCATTGTAGTTGGAATGGGCTCCATTCGTCTGTGAAAATTAGTCCATCAACGTTGGGTTCAACATATCTTGTTGGTGGCCTATAAACAAGCCCAAAATCAAATGAGTTGGGTCATGGGTGGGTTATATTGACCCAATGTTTGATTTAGAATCTTTGTTTATTCAAATCCTACTACACCTGTAACAATATTGAAGGTGAACTAAAACTATATTGATCAAGATAAATTAGTGTGAATGGCTGATTTTCTAATCATTTATTCTTTAAAAAATGCTAAAACAAAATGAGTTTTGTAGTCACGAGCAACTAGGTGTCTAGGTCAATTTTAACAAAGAAATACTATATTTGTTTATAAATTGTACAACAATTGTGAGGTCATGACAACAATAATACATTACTTAAGATATTATGATAAGTTGACAAATTGTATTTGTTTATGTATTATGCTTATTTATTGTTCACGAAGTTAAGAGAAAAAATGATGATTTGTCATCCTTTATCAGCCGTTTAAATTATATGAGAATAAATCTCAATCGTTGAAAATAGAGTAAATTCAAATTTGTAGCAAGTAACCATAATTCCTCAAAGTAGGGTGCATATTTTAGCACATTTATAATATGAAAATAACTTACCTTCATCTATTGAAACTAACTTTCCTTTTTTGAAGTAACTCATTTTAATAATGGGATAAAGCCGTAGAATACCAACGAACTTTTCATAATTTATCAATTTAGTACATGTACTGAAACAATTGTCGATTTGGTACGTGTACTTTCATAAAGTATTCTACGGCTTTATCCCTTTGAACTTTGAAATTTTATAATACAAGGAAAAATTAAAAACATTATAAAGTTATTAAATGAGTTGACTTGAAAAGAAAAGTAGAAAATAATTTGGAAGCAAAAAATATGACATCATCGTATAGCTTAAAGTTTTGACAAGTGTTATTATGATGTCACTAAATGAGACAAAGAGTAAAATTTAAAAATGTTTTCATTTATTGTATATATTGATATATTGATTGATTGATATTGATATTGATATTGATTGATATTGATATTGATATTGATATTAATATTGATATTGATTGATTGATATTGATAGACAATAGACCAACGAATTTTACAAACTATATATAAAAGTTTATATGTTAACTAATTATGTGAACAAATAAATTATTATTGATATTAGTTAAAATAAAATCGGATCAAGATCCTCTCAAGTTATAGTTAAATATGATAGATCATGTTCACCAATCACAAATAAGATAAATGCATAAAACATTTTCTTTTAGTAAAAAACATGGGCCTACTAATTCATTAACTCTCACAATAAGACTAACATGATGAATCATGTTTGACTATAACTTGAGAGGATCTTGATCCAATAAAATCACACGTTTAAAATGATGTTGTTACAAAAACATGGACACATGGATTGATTTAGTATTACTTTGATTGTATATCAAGCATCCAATTCTTTCTTTGTTGCTGATTAAGTTACGTGGATTGTATACTCGTGGGTTATACCACTTAAAGTATGGTCCAAAAACACCTTCTCTCGTTATTACTCTAAGTGGGGGGGAAATTGCTAGATTTTTGATGAACAGGAAGTTTGGTTACTTCATAGTAAAACGAGTTTGTATCAAAAACGACATTTAGTGAGAACTATTTATGAAATCGTTTTAAGTCATTATCCAAGGTAAAACATTTTAGGATACGGGCTAAAGAAGTTTTGGGTTAGATGCCTGATTTTGAATGAAGACATGATCAATGATAGTAAAGTCGGATGACGGAGCTGAGTAACGACGGTTCATTTGATTGAAATATGGATGATTGGTATTTACTCCAAATGTGGATGGAAGAGAGTGATTCTTGAAGAGGTATGGGCCGAAACATTCTTTGAGGAAGAGCAATCTTCTGTTGTGTTGAAAGTAGATTGTAATAGTGTTCGAAGGAAACTCGCTCGGAAGACCTTTCAATAATCTCTTGATTTACTTGATAAGAAAAAGTAGTGCCTACTGTGCATTCCAATTTGATGATTCCTTGAAATTCCCCCGAACTTTATCCAGAAACTGAATGTGGATACTCAAAAAAATGCTTCAAAATGTGTTGGATATGGAAGGCGATAACTCTGGTCATAAGAATTCGTAAAAAAGTTAATTCAGTTCGTCCCGTTTTATAAACGTTCAAGACGTGGTGCAGGAATCAATAACCGAAGAATAATCACCTCTTAACAGCTATAAGATTGATATGGAAAGATTAATGCTTTGGTCTCTTTAAAATGTTAAACTTCCACACTTCTGGAGGTTAAATTCTTTACTCATGGAGGAATTTAATAAAGTGGGACAAGTAATGGGTTCATTATGGGAGGGATGCATAACTTACATTGGTGACATCATTAATTTCTCAAGGAAGCGATATGATGGTAATCGATGAATTTTTTCGTCTATTGAAAACATTCAAGGCCTTGCCAAAAGGCTAAAAAAAAAGATTGGGTTCCGAGAGTTTTGTAGAAAAAACAAAGGTGAATTTTGTGTCCTTACAAGAGAACTAAATGGAGTGATATTGGCTCCTTTCAATATCAAACTTGTCTTGGGGTAACTTTGGATTCGAATTTGTTCTTAGATCCGTCCGTTGGAATTCAGGAGGTTTTCTTTCGTAATTGGGATCCTAGATTGTTTTCGGATAAGCTCAACTCAACGATTCAAGATTACTTTATGATTATTCAAGGGGAATGGGCGCCTAATGATAAGAGTTATCATTATTTCTGTATTTGTCCTCAGAGTTTAGTGAAAAGAAGAGCTAATGTGGACTACTTGATTATAGTATCAAAAGCTGGAATGGCGATGTAATCATAATGGGTGATTTTAATGAAGTGCGTACACAAGATAAAAGACACGGGTCTATTTTTATTTTATATGCTATGGTACTGATTGCTTTCAACTTGTTTTATTTCATCCGCTGGATTGGAGGAGGTCCCTCTAGACGGTTGCAAATTTCACTTAGGTCATAAGATCAGGATCGAAGATGTAGCAAAATCGACCGCTCTTTCTTATTTCTGAAGGTTTACTAAATTCACAATGTTACTATCATTTTATTCTTTTACTTTGGACGTTACTTATCCGATCATAGGCCTATTTTATTGCGTGAGTCCCATCATGATTATGGACCTTCTCCGTTTCGTTTTTTCCATTATTGGTTTGAATTGGAAGGGTTCGATACTTTTGTGAAACAAACATGGAATGATGCTCAGGTGACCGATTTGAATGCCATATCAATGTTTATGAAAAAAATGAAGTATCTCAAAGAGAAGATTTATCATGTGGGTATAAATGCCTAACATAGAAATCAAAAGTCAATAAGCATGCTTCAAGAAGAAGCTGTACAAAATGATTTGCTACTGGAAAAGGGGGAGGGCAGTCGGGACACTTATTTCTAAACGCATGGAGATCCTTAAATCAATTCAGGACTTTGTCAAATTAGACACGATGGAGTTGGCTCAAAAAGCGAAGATCAAATGGGCGATAGAAGGAGACGGAAATTCGAAGTATTATCACGGGGTAGAGCTCCAAGAGCTGGAGCTGAAGAGCTTCAATATATTCAGCTCGTGAAGATTATGGAGGGAATTACTCTTTTCGATTCGAAGGATAGATGGATATGGTCTTTAGAAGGTTGTGGCGAGTTTACAGTCGCTTCAGTTAGGAATCTCCTTGACGCAAACACGTTATCAGTGGTCTCTTCCAAAACCCGTTGGATAAAAGTCGTGCCTATTAAATTCAATATTCACGCTTGGAAAGTTTAAGTTGGACATCTTACCTTACTCGAACTTGAACTTCTCTAAAAGAGGCTATGGATATTGTGTCGTTCTTGTCCTATTATGCGGAAAGAAATGTGGAATATATAGCCTATATTTTTTTACTTGCCCTATATATTAGAGAGATATTTCAGCAAGGTTTTGCTTTGTTGGCGGAGATTGATGTCGTGATGGTTTCCTCTTATGATGAATGGTTAGAATGGTTGTTGAGTATCCGTCTTCATTCTAAACATAAAGAGTTGTTCGAAGGCGTTTGTTATGTCTTGTGGTGGTACATTTGGAATTTCCGTAACAAGAGCATTTTTGGTTCGCGAGTTTTGTCCTTTGGAATGCGCTTTATTTTGACGGAGGGTAGTCACGATCCTTCATTTGGTATAAACATAGATGTAAAAAGTCTTTTAGTTGGGTAGATTGGCTTAAAAACCCACATCTTGTTATTTTGTAATTTTTAGCTTCTTGCTAGTCTTTTTGTTTCAATAAAATCCGCCGTTCAATTTTTTTTTTCTAGGATGAGTTTTTACTTTTAACATAAAAGTGAAAACATGTAGGCGTGCCAGGATCTCTGTCAAGAAAGAGGCACCTGTGAATTTCTTGACTGACCCATCAGATGGAAGATCCACACTCAGACCAGCTGACGTTTTGGTATTTGGATGGGTTGGAGGGAGACATGCATGCGTTGATCTGACCGGGGTTTCTTCTCTCGTGGGGTTGAGCAGTCGGGGTTTTACAGTGGGTCAGGCTGCTTTAAAAGCCGCCTCGTGCAAAGTGACAAAACACGAGAAAACATGCATTGAAAATCAACACGTGTTTATCCCCTTCGCGTTTGATACATTTGGTTTCCTTGCACCTGAGGCGGTTGAGATACTTACTAGAGTCCAGCGTGTTATGAACCTAGTAATGTTTTGACACTAGATTCCCATTAATTTCAATTATCTTTTTAACTTTTCATATACAAATGCTTCCTAACTTATAGAAGCGTCATTAGATAAAAGGCGTACCCTGGCAACGCACGGGTATTGCACTTGTTTTCGAGGATGAGTTTTCACTTTTAACATAAAATAGTTTATCTTGACACTCCTTAAGTTTAACTTAATTTATACGACTTCACACATGCCATAAAGCTTAAAAAAAGATGATCGTAGAATAAATTATTGCGTAACAAATTTGAGTTTTTATATCCATAAGCCTATACCTACTCAATAATCATAATTTATTATTTTAAAATTTTGAAAATTCAGAGTTTTACTAATCTTAGATTCTTAGACAATGGCATATTCCTGATTTCATCTAATAATTCACAGTTTTATATTAAACTAAAATCACAAAATGTTCCTACATTATAAGGCTAATGTCAAAATTTTCAACTATGACATTATTGAAGATAATAAACCAATATTGGTTAGGTAAATTAACAATAAATAGTTCTAATAAATATGCAAAAGTCTTACTGTGACGATCTTCCATGTAGATCGAAAATGATGGTTTAATTAGTAATGTAAATTCATTACTAGAGTTACGACTTACGTCTATGCACAAACTCTCAAAAGTCGTCTCAAGCAAAAATCTCGAAGAAATTTTATTTATGTTAGTATAATATAGTATAGTTTAGACAAATATATGTTAGACACTTGAAATTTCTGTTCTTATTTATATTTTGTATATAGTGTTAAATGAAGATTTTGATGTCACGTCCTAACATCCCAGGCTATTACAATGGCCTTTTATTTTAAATTTTTTAATTTAATATATAAACATTTTAAAATTTTATTTTAAATTTAATATATTAACACTGATTTATATTTTTGTAAAATATTTTTGTTGGATGAAAGATTTAACTTTGTTTAAGTGACGTGTATATTGAGATTTATGTTGTTTAAATTTAACTATTGATATCATATTGTACACAATATGTGAGTTTAATAACACACGGTGAACTTTGATGACGTTCAAATATAAAGTTTTTTAAAATGTTTTTCTAGATCTTCTTATATAAACTTTAAATAAGAATTACTCTATATTAGTCGTTGTTATAAGTACAATCACGTATATTGTTTTCATATCACAGTAATTTGTGCTTACATTTGATATTTATATTCTTGTTAATAATAATTTAGACCGTATTTAAATTTAAAACCCAGAATATAATATCAGTGTTGACACATAATAAACGAGTTTAATACAGTAATGAACATTTGATCAATTTAAAATATAACAGATAATACATTAGTCCGCTCTTATAAGTACAATCGCATATATTAGTTTTCATATCACAGTAATTTGTGCTTACATTTGATATTTATATTCATGTTAATAATAATTTAACCGTATTTAATATTCAAACTCGTGTACGCATGAGATAAACTTATAAAATGGAATACAATGAGTCCTTTATTAAAAGAATATAGTAAAAATATATTATTTTCGGATATTCTTATACTAAAACTGGATAAAGAAAAAGAAAATGAGTTGTTCAAGATATGTAAAACAACATGAATTATTTAGATACACAATATATTGTGTTTTCAATTTTTGATATTAAAATATATGTGCATATATAAGCTTGTAGATGTTTTAAAACAACATAAATGTATATTTTTAAAATATAAAGTTTATGGGGTATAATAAAGTGTAAGGAATTTATTTTGTTTATTTTTTGAGTTTATTAAAAAACATGAACATTATAAGTTTACATTAACTTCATATAAGTTACTAATATTTAAAATTCAACCATTAAAGGTTTTAATAAGTACCTTCTCTTTTTAAGTTTTTTGTTTCACATATTTACTACATATATTATTTAGGTTATTTTTCCTCACCAAAATTTTTACTTTAAACAAATTATATTCATTTGACTTTTTAACAAATCAAATCGCACAATTTTGCTTACGTGTCAAAATAAAGCAATCTGATTACTCCAAGTTCTTTTCTATAAAATTGTTTTGCCAAAAAAACTCTGAAATGATGCAATACTTTTATTATATTAAAGCTTTTTAAACAACATTCAATGTACATATTTTACATGTGTTTTTCATAAAGGTGTTAAAAGAGGCGGTTCGATTCGGTTAGTAGAATGTTTATATTATTCATCGCGGGGCGGTTAATTCATTTTATAACTTAAAACCGAATCGTAATAGGCAGGTAACCGGACACGCAGGTACCTGAAATCAGCGGTTAACCACGATTCGGGCAATGGTTAACTATGTTGAACGTCTAATCAAATTTAACGTATGATGAATAACATATTCTAGAACCTAAAATGTCATTTCCGTAAAATTAAATAACATTGAATAGATTAAGTAATATTAAAGCTATTCGGTCATAATAATTGTATCAAATAAGCATATATGACATATTAAAAACAATATTTGTTCGACGTTTATAAGTTACGACCATATTAAATAATTTTCACACATTGATGCAATATATTGTAATCTGCAATCTACTGATTTTCATAGAAAACAAAAACAAGGTGCAACAGTACTGAAATATTTCGAAATCAATAGAAAAGGATATCATATAATGGGTTGTTTTCCTTTATAGCTTTATTCATAGGAATAAAGCCGATATAGAATAATATACAGCTTTTTCGCGCATAATTACAATCTACTTGAAGATTTAGAAAACAAGAAACATTTACATAAACTCGCCATCCGGTCATGTTACACATTTACGTCCTCCAACCTTATTTGTGTTTCATATACACTAACGCTAGTCCACAGCCGTTAGTCGCGCCAATGGTGTCAAAGAGAAAAAGCGCAAATTAGTTGGAATCATATTCACCTTGATCAGTAGTGACTTCATCCTCTTTCAACGAAGCCAATGCATGCATAGACAGTTGAGTATGGTACTGCTGGTCACCAACCCGACGGGCCAAAATGTTGACTCGGTGAGATCAAAAGGTTTCCTACGGCCCCATTTCTCGGACACTCGCTTCTTCTTCTCAGTGATGCAAACCAACTCTACTCCTTCGGGCATCCTACCAACCATGAATCCAATTACACTTGTATATTCACGAATCGCCTCGATGGCCTCTGAAGACTCATGACACTCTCTCAACGTATTTAGTCATTGACTGTCTTTCATGAACTTATCCTTAAATTCCCCTATAACTTCGTCCATCAAATGTCATTGCTCGATGTGTTAGGTTCATCATTCTCGGACAACTGACCGAATCTGATTGTGTAAGTTCTCGGTCGAGAAGGAACCGGACTACGACTAGGTTGATGCCAGGTGCTCTTGCCATTCGGGCCCCGTAAGCTAGTGCCTCGTGGTCACATCATGACCACCAAAGAATAATACTGTCACTAGTGAGTCAACGTTACTTGCTTGAAAACGTGTGAGTTCCCTCCGAAAAACCACGGTCACTATATGCTAACTGAAACATGGGGCGTGCTTCCAAAACCTTGCGATTCACGTGCCTGAAATTAGTATATGAAAAGAATTTAGTAATTAGATCGAAATTGAACCAAATCCGTGACTTTGAGATACAACTAAGGACCATTTATGTGATTTTACTTGATAAGATAGTTGTTGTTTTTTTTGCATACTGTATTCAGCTCGTGTTGGTCTCGAGCATGACCATCAAGCCTCAAATGTTTATGAACGGTAGGGATGATCATGGCCTGCCTTTTTAGCCTCGGCCCCGTTACTGATATCTTCACATGCATATTGATACAGCAGAATTGCAGTTGTGGTCTGATAGACACTTTACTGAGCTGTCTGAAATGCCTCAACCGAACACAATTTGGTAGAGTCAGCATTGGGATCTTTATTCAAAAACGGAGACAGTTTTGCCTAGCTTTGTGAACCCATCAGGTATCGCCGAGACCGTTCAGTGAGTTCAGGAGGGGCATAGCTGGACCGTCAGTGTTTCCTTCTTTCCGGTCCCACGTGAGCTTCGTTGTAGATTGATATTGTTGTAGTTTCTGATTCCATGAAGTAAAAGAACATACGGAAACGGACTAGTGGCGGAAACCCTTTCTGTAAATCCTACGGTGTGTGTGATTCGGATTTTGCTATTGCTTTTGCGGGTTTGTTTACAGCATTGACTGAAGGCGTTGTGATAAATTGTTGTCACAAGAGCCATTAGAACCAATATAGCGAAAGTGTGATCATTTAGCACTGACAATAGAACATTGTGCATTTAAATAATAGGAATGATTAATGTATATGCGAAAAGGATGTCCTAGCAATAGAAAAGTTCATACCCACGGTCTTTTCCCGATGTTGAGAACAATGGTTCTACAATCCTTTGGTATTCATCACAGCCGAGGAGCAAGGAGCCTAAATAAAGGGATTTTACACAACAAGATACTACGGACAGTACCCCAATTTTCCCGATACATGCGGGCATATGTACCAAAACAAGTAACCCCCCTCAAGATTGATTCCCTTACCGAGGCTTCATTTGGTCTTCCAAAACCGCTTGACACAAAGTAATGTGGCAGAAACAGTTACTGAGACAGATCCTCACTTTTTCCACTAATGCCCCTGCGAAAGACCTTTCTTTTTTCAGGAGGAGGAAATCAAAACTCCCACAAAAAGCCCCGAAATGTGCATGAATCCCAATAGATCTGTAAACGAACCCCGCAGCCAAACGGCCACAAGAGTGAACAAACGTAAAGCTCGTCCATGGCTCACTTCTTGGACACCGTCTTAGGACATCCATTTAAAAATCGGTGGGTAAACAAAAACGAACACACCACAATAAAAAGTGAACCACATAAGGAAAACCATAAGGCAACAAGTGGGGACGCCCGGTTCCAGATAACGCGAATGCTAAGGCAGTAAAACCCAAGCCGCGATATCATAACTGCAGCTGCTGAATGGCCATCTTACCAACATCGGTGTGTAAAAGCTTGAGTTCTGCTAGGATTATGCGCTAGTACAGGGAAAGCAAGTGATCGACATTGCAACCACCTGAACACAATAAATGGGCTGGGCTGACTCCTCAGACAACGGTCCCACGTAGACAAAGGAAACACCCTGGTCTAAATGAACGGAAGTGAGATTCGCCGCGGCTATGCACAGAGCTTTTGTCCCGTCCGTTAAGGGACTTTAAGTCAAGCTCCAGTCCGACAAGGATAGAAAGACAAAAGCCCCAGATTGGCTAATGTGTCCCAACACTGGTAGGACTCTTCTTAGGGAAAAACAGCATCAAGGTATTGCGTCTACGACCTAGAGCTGATGGACCAAGTAAGATCCACCCCTAAAAAAGTAAAAATAAATTTTAAGCAACGTAAGAAAAATATTATCACGGTATGTAAGATAAATAGGATGTTTTGCTCAGTAAAAAAAAATGAATTTGTATCTTTGATTTGAATAGAAGGGTATAATTGTGTCAATACATCACGTGTAAGTCTTTGACTATTCCTGTAAATCATATTCATGTGACTTTATTTTTGTTATTTTTGTGTCTTTTATATCTGAAGTGCTAGTTTGAATAAGGGATCATGTTAAAAGTAGCATAACCAACGGGAACCCTGATTATTTAAACACTTTCCCCATAAAATCGTGATAAAAGGTATAGAATAATCAATGTTGCTTCGACATTACTATGTCAAAACTATTAGTTATGCACGAACTCATGATAGCTAGCTGTTGCTTAACGAATTAAACAATGATTCTAAAAACAATTATTGAGGCTGTGATTGGATCAAAAGAAACTTACAATGGATTTCAGCAAATGACTCGAGGCTGCCTCATTGGTTTGAGAAGTACGCAAGACACACGAGTCGAGCACGAGGACAAGACTATTTGTACAATTACAGGAGGGAGTGCAAATTGAAGTGGATTATTTCCTTGAAAAGCCCCTTCGGATGTAGCCTTCTAGGATGCGGACATGTAACATTGGAGGCCATTTTGCACTGCACAAACGCGTTAATGCAAGAGCTTTAAAATCACAGTGCTGTGGCCTGCGTCACGAAAATTAATGAGCTTGTTCAGATTTCAAAGTTTCAAGTTCCAAAATATTTGCAGTAACATTAAGCAACATGTTAATGAAGCATGACATGCAGTACGATAAACAAATTTTTACTTTTAATTATTTTACGCTAACCAAT
Organism: Tanacetum coccineum; assembly: GCA_026074375.1. Lineage (NCBI taxonomy): Eukaryota > Viridiplantae > Streptophyta > Magnoliopsida > Asterales > Asteraceae > Tanacetum > Tanacetum coccineum. Next base: position 14,330 of record BQNB010113479.1, read on the forward strand.
ATTTCAGGGTATGCTTATGTGTAGTTGTATACACGCTCAAGATCCATATTGGGTCCATGGGTCACAACTAATCACTCTTACGAGTCTTACCAAACCAAGTTGCTATTGCAAGTAGGACCATATTGGCTTGGCTGGACCATACTAAGTCAACACTAAACTGCATATTCCAAACAAGTTCCTTTTGGAGATTGGTCAGTATGAAACACAACATGGTCCCAGTAATTTTAAGCACATTACCATACGGGTTGACAAAACCTCAAAAAGACACCGGCATTAGACCTTGTGCTCAAGACAAACAAATTGGTTTCATAAGGCGGCACATACACTATTTGCTATAATTAGGTTGCAAAACCTACCTTTGAAATGCTCTGATCTGGGACCGACCAACATCAAGTAACACCAACTACAAATTCTGCTATAAACCAAAAGTATGGCTCCTAAATGACCAAAAGTTTAGATCCCCAAATAAAGATATAACCCATGTGAGATTCTACCACAGTTACATGCACATCAGCCACATGTAAGCATATTTAACAACAAACATAGCTTCTTAATGCTTACAGACTAAACACCGATAAACTACGTTCTGCTTTCTCAGTTATTTCAATCAAGATTCCGATTTGTCGAAATATTAATAACTCTTACTTAAATAAAGTAAACATGTGCATTCAAGATATTTATGTACACTTATTTCTCCAACCAAAAATAGTATTGTTCTGCAATCTGTAAGCTACCCAAAAAAGAGGGGAGATACATGTCTCGGTTAATCGAGCAAACAGTGGTTTTAAACCAATGTCCATATCTGGCTATCTGCATGTTGATCTATCTAAGTTTCCAGCAGTGAAATTACTATTATACCCCTCACCCCCAAAATATCCCTTAAACCGACCCATGTCACAATTTGGCCCAAAATTCACGTTACAAGTATCAAATCAATATCAAAACAACAAATCTTTATCTGGGTCATGATCTTTATCTGGATTAACATCATGCATCTACATTGATTCTATGATCTTGATATAAAAACACACATAAAGAGCAAAAAAAAACCATCAAAACTAGAATAAAGAGACATTTTTTTTATATGGGTATGAATCTTTAACTGGATTCATATCATGCAGATGTATAAACACACACACACATTCATCAAACAAAAAACATAAAGATTGATTTCATACCTGAAAATTAATAGAAACTGATGAAGGGTTCTTTAACCCACAAACTGTTCAACAGTTTTATATAATCTTTTTTATAATATTTTTGTAGTTATTATGGTTCCAGAGAATGAGGAGAGTGAGAAGACACAAAGAAGCAAAGCAAAGCTGTGTTTGTGTTTGGGCTTTGTTGTTTTTTTGTTTTTATAAAAGTTGGTCATTGGGTTTCCCTATTTATAGATACATCAAGCTTAACTTCAATAAATTTTAAAACTAATCCAATCTCTACACTTGTGCTTTTTTTTATATTATTTTTTATTATACAAATATTGGGTCAACGAAGATACAGGATAAATAATACTTGGTATTTATAATCGTCCATTAATTAATTGATGGATCAGTATTGATTTTTCTTTTTATCGAAGTAAGTTTTGAGTCAACAAAGTTAGGTATTTCAAAAATAGATAGTTGTTGTTATGTTGGTTTGTATTTCTTAGACTTTATAAGTAGAAAAATGTATAGTTGTTCAAATAATGGAGAATATATATAAAAATTACGTGTGAACTTTAAAGTATAGATGACTTTTGATAATAAATTAGATATTGAAATGACGTGTTTTATGAGCAGCGATTAACATGTCTAATTTTATGTAGTAAAAAAAATCGATACGTGTAATGAAATCAAAAATAAAAACAAGAAGAAAGAAATTATGCATGTCATGTTAATAACTTTAGACATACAAGTAGAAAAAAAACTTGTTTTTCTAAATGTTTTGTATATTCAAGAAAAACAATGATTTGGTTCGAGTTAAAATATTTTTTTTAGCAAATTTTTCAGAAAACCGAAAATTGGCATTTACTACTTCAATAAGGAAAACTATGAAACATGTTTTTTTTTTCTTGTTTATCTTATTTCCATTGTAACCTCATTTATTTTTTTTTAATATAAATTAATATCATATGAATGCATTTTTTATGTTTTGTGAAAAAATAAATTCTCTTTTTATTAACTGAAAATTGAAACTTAATAAAAAAAATTATCTAATTAAATCGCAACCGTCTTTCATCTAGTATTTCAATTCTTTTATGGTCCTTTTGTGTTTAGTGTATTTATATGTATTTGTTACACTTATGTGTTTTATGCTTAAACATAAAAATAAAACTAGGAAAAAAAGTAGTTAATAAAAACTATGTGCTCTAAAAAAATTTACAGGCCCAAAATATTTAGACCCATCGTAAATAGACTAAAGCCTAATTCCATGTTAAGCTATTTAAGTTATACGTGTCGTTTAAAAACCTACTACAATTGATTTTTGGACAAAAGCTATAAATGAGTAACATACTTTTTGTTTTGTTCTACTATGAGTAATCTACTTCAAAAAATATCAACATGAGTAATCAACTTTTAAAAAGTCACCAAAATGTGTAACCATTGTTTTTTCTTGTACACTTCAGCTGCCACCTAGGATGTCATGTGTATAGTCAAAGTCAATATTTTTTTAAAATTTTTTTTGTTATATTTAATTTTTAATTATACAATACAATTTTATTTTAAAATAAAGTAAGAAAAAAGTTTAAAACAACGTATTAATTTTTTTTAAATAAAGTACGAAAAAATCTATAATTAAAATAATGTTTAATTTTTGTTTTTTTTAAATAAAAATTTATAAATTTTTTAAATTTTTTTTCGTTCGTTATTTAAAATTTTAAATTACTTTAATTAAAGTAATTAAAAATTTAAAAAAAAAATTAAAAATTTCTTGGGTTAATTAAAGTAATTTTTAATTTTAAAATTTTTTCGTACTTTATTTTAAAAAATTTCGTACTTTATTTAAAATTTTAAAAAAGTAAATAAAACTTTAAAAAAATTTGTTTAAATTTTTTTTCTTACTTTATATTTAAAAAATATATTTTTTTAATTAAAAATTAAAAAAAACAAAAATAAATTTAAAAAAATAAAAAAAGTTGACTTTGTCTGTACACATGACATCCTAGGTGGCAGCTGAAGTGTAAAAAAAAAAACAATGGTTACACATTTTGGTAACTTTTTAAAAGTAAGTTACCATGTTAATATTTTTTTAAATATGTTACTCATAGTAGCACAAAACAAAAAGTATGTTAATCATTTATAGCTTTTGTCTTTGATTTTTTGAGTCCATAAACGCACTTAACGACATGATTACTTTTTAAGAAATCCAAAGTAATGAGTCGATTTATTTCAGCCAAATATTTCTTTTGCATAATATGCAAATATGAATTCCCATGCATTTCTACCTCAAGTTTTCTTCCATATTCATCATAAACATCCCAACAAAACCAAACCAAAAAAAAAAACATCATAAAATTTCCCAAAATGTCACCCAAAACGTCCAATCAATCGGCATCCGTATTCCCAACGGACAAAGAAGAAATCATGACAATCTTTAACCGTTTCGACACCAATGGTGATGGAAAGATCTCTGAGGAAGAGCTAATCAACGTCTTGAAGTCACTAGGATCCGACACGTCTCCTGAAGAGGTAAAGCGTATATTGACAGAAACCGATACCAATTCTGATGGTTTCATTAGCCTAGATGAGTTTGTTGTATTTTGCAAAGGAATTGCGGGTGAATGTGATGGTGACGGGCTAAACGATCTTAAGGAAGCGTTTAAGCTATATGATCAAGATAATAATGGAGTGATTTCGGCTAGCGAGTTGCATCAAATATTGAGTGGAATGGGGTTGAATTACACGCTTAAAGATTGCGAGAATATGATTAACTCGGTTGATTCAGATGGTGATGGTTGCGTCGATTTTGAAGAGTTTAGGAAAATGATGTCCAAGAATTAACCAATGTTTTATGATCGTTAATCCACAAAACAAATGTAGATTGGCCGGAACACCCTGAATATCTCATCTCAAACAAAATATTTGTTATGATCACTTTTTGTTGTATGTCAAGTTTGCATGTAAGTTATTTGCTTTTAAATATTTTAAATGATATGTTTCAATTATGTTACAATTTTGTGCATTATGTGTATGAGACTGGTTTTAGATTTCATTTATGTATTATAATGAAAATTAACACATCCAATTATCATAGAAATTGGAAATGGGAAAACACAACCTTAAAATTCTTACATTTCAAATTATATTCGCATCGATCAGGTTGCTTTTATGTTAGAGTTATAAAATTCAAAACGCTAACAAAAATTGAAAAAAAAAATCTTAAACGATTAGTACTGTGTTCTATAAAGGAGACGTGTGTGTCGG
>BQNB010113480.1:0-21931 GCA_026074375.1 Tanacetum coccineum
AGAATACAAATAATAAGGAATATGGACTGTTGAGTGAAATATGACTTGATATTCCCTGCTTCTAAAAAACAAGAAAAGCAAAAAAAAAGAGTGATTCATGGGTATTCTCTACTTGACTAAAAAAACAAAGAAAAAAATCTCAAAAGCAAAGAGTGACAGAAAAAAAAGGGTACTACTATTGGTACCCCCCCTGACCCACAAAAAAGTACCAAAAGTGTACTTTTGATTCCTTTTGTACCCCCTTTTTACAGTGCAACGCAGTTTTTTATCAGTTTCTGTTCCGTAAATTTTGACAGTTTCATACTTTTGACCTGTTAAACTTTATATTTTTCGTTTCGTTTTTTCCGTGTCACAGTTTTATAACATATACAAAATTATAAAAATAAAAAAATAAAATACAAAAAAAAAACGCAAAAAAACCGGGGGTACAAATGGTGTTTCAGGGGGGGTACATATAACATAAGCCAAAAAAAATGAAAAACTCAAAAAACGAGAAAAAACATAAGGAGGGCTCAAAAAACGAAAAAAAACATTAGGGGTATTTGGTAAGGGTACCAATAGTAGCACCCTTAAAATATTACTCCCTCCGTCCCATATTAAGTGTCCACGATGGAATCTTTTAAGTCTTTTCTCCTCAACTTTGACCATAAATATTTTTGTTTGTGTTATATAATATTGAACGAAAATTCTCCTCAACTTTGTACCTATAAATATTTTTGTTTGTGTTATATTATATTGTAACGATAAATTCTACTCATAGAAAAATATATTCAAAACTCTATCCATTCTTATATCTTGCATCAAATTATAATATAACATAAGAAGATAATCCATTTAAGGTCAAAGTTGCATGAAAAAAAAAAGACTTTGAAAAAGTCATGTGGACACAATTAATGTGGACGGATTGGTCAGGTCGGACGTGTTGGGTGTGGTGGTGTGGGAACTGGAGGGAAATGGTTGTGGGGGGTAACAAAGTGGTAGTTAGTGATGTGTGGGGGGGGTGGTTTGGCGTCTTGGGCGGTAGGTTAATAGTGGAAATCGCTATGTCAGGTATTGCGTTGTTTCTGGAAGGGGGGGGGTGTTGTGTATTTGTTGGAAGGGGGGGTTGGTGTTATGTTGTGGTTTGTTGGGCGTTCCTGTAAATGGGATGGAGTGGGGGGTTGCCGTGGACGTAGCAAGTCGCTTAGCTACGGGGGGGGCCGGGGGCATTGAAGCGGGTCGATGAGTGATTGGGAAACCGCTAGGCACCAGGCGTTGTTGGAAAGTTAATGTATGATCTTGATTTGGGATGGTTGATTCTTGTGATTTGGTTTGAATTGATTTGATTTGAATTTGAAGATTTGTTTCTTTTTCTTCTTACGTTATGGATATGATTACCCATGATTTGGATAGTTTGTTTTGCTTATTTGTTGTGAATGTTTGGATTATTAGGGGAATGGTGAACTTTCTATGTAACAGATTGGTTGTACCTATTCGATAAGAGGTTGTGTATTGCGGAGTCCTGGTATTTCGGGGGTATGGTATGTTGCGTTTTTGATTTGTGTTAGGTGGGTGATGCTTCTGTTGTGGAAGTTTTGTATGTATAGAGTAGGGATTTGTAGTGGAAGTTTCACTTCCAGTGTGGAGTGGTCTATGTAGAACGGGTAGGTGTAGATTCTTGTTAGTGAAGTTGGCATTGTTTGTAGAGTATATTAGTAGTTATGACTTTTTGCCTTAGTTGTAGGTAATTTATATGTAGTAGATCATAAAGTTTATCAGTAATGAAGTAGTAGTTGATGTTAGTTTTTAGTATGAAGTAATGTATTAAGTAGTATGTAGGTCGTAGATAAAGTCAAGTAGTTAGATTGCTTGCGGGCCCTGAAGATTTCCAAATATATTCAAAACTCTATCCATTCATATATCTTGCATCAAATATCATATAACATAAGAAGAAATCATTAAGGTCAAAGTTGAAGAAAAAAGACTTTGAAAAAGTCAAGTGGACACTTAATGTGGGACGGAGGGAGTAGTAGATTGCTTGCGGGCCCTGAAGATTTTTGAATGACTAATAGCAGAAGTGGTTTGAGAAAGGTAAATGGTTATTAACTATAATGATTACGTTTCGGGTGTTAGTAGTTTTTAACATTCGTAAGTATCAATCTTTTATTCTATAAAATTTACAAGATACACAAAGCTCAAGCCATGATTCTATAAACTTTACAAGATACACAAAAGTTTAAATGGATCAATCCAAAGGAACTCGGAAACATCAGCACATCAACAACTTGAAAATTTTTAATCATCTTTTTATATAATTTTTATTCTTTTAATGTTAACATCTGTTACTTCCTGTTTATTAATTTGATTACATAAATTACACGAACACTTTTTTTTCTTTCAATTATCGTGTTAATAATATTTGCCGTTATTTGTTATTTACGTACATACTTTTATAAATACTCAAGTAAATTATGAAACTAGCCCGCCCGCCATCGGGCGGGCTATGAAACTAGTATATATAACACATTTGCTTAAAACTTAAATACTTAAAAAATAAGTAATGTTGTTAGACTAAAACATACTTATAAAAGACATCTCGATCAATTAAATATTTAAATACTTATTTACAATTCAGACTACTAACTTTTTTCCAAGCTGACTTACTTCACACCCATATACGAAAAAAAATCTACACGAAAATTAACACTACTATAAACGCCATCGCTATGTGAAGGTAATCATCTAGTATTTTTTAATTACAACAACTTATGTGCTTAAAAAAATAAAAATTCTAGGGGTTATTTATTAAAATTACATGTAAAACTAATAATTTTACTTAAATCCTTATAAATTATCTAAAATTTAACAACTAAATTTTTATTAATTATCCATCTTTTTTTAGGTTTTACCTTTATAAAATTGACACATGTATTTTTATACCTGTTTATTTTAGCGTATAAAATTTAGATGAATTATACAAATTAAAGTTAATTTTGACTTTTATTAGCCAATCAAAAGACTCGACTTTAAAATTAAAATACATTATTTATCAATAGCACTGTCTCATTTTGTATCTTCTCTTATGACATTAAATGTAGCAACTAACTTTGAAAACTAATTTTACAAACCGAACACCACTTCCCGATCTACCCGCCTTGTAGCTCCCTTTCCGCACGAGATGATCTCTCCATTTTGTATTATGCTTTGTGTGTGTACTTTGTTCGTATATGTGCTAGTTTTGTATAATAAAATGATGGAAAGCTAAAAGAAGAAAAAAAAATGTATTATTGGGGTTTCGAGTGGAGTAGATATAAAAATAATGGATGTAAACTTTATGTTGAAGTAAACGTGAATCAAGAATCGTAAGAACGAGTAGGATGGCGCTCGCGCGTTGCGGCGGGAGAAATCTTATTAGGGAATTATGAAGGTAGGTAACCGAAAATCGAATTTATATAAATATATATATCTTATCTATCTATATAACCTATATATATAAAAGAAGGTTTTTGATAAGTTGATCTTGAGGCAAAAAATCTAAAGAATGACACGTGTAAAAACAAAAATAATCAACGGCTAAAAACATATAACAAAACCCTCCCATTAATTAACGAAAATCATTAATGCAGAACTCTTAACCGAAAATCATTAATGTTAAAAAATATAGGAAAGTTTGAACAACATTAATGTTGAAAGAATTAAAACGAAACTCTTTTTGACACGTACCTGTCTTCACCATCTCATTAATTGAGTCAACGAGGTAATTACATAAAGTCTTAACCGAAAATTATTAATGTACAAAATTATAGGAACTTTTTTGAAAAACATTAATGTTCAAACATAAAACCGAAAATCTTTTTGACATATTTTTCAAACATTCCTTTTTTTTATAATCAGTTTTAATGATAAAATCCTTTCCAAAGTTATCTACTAAATTTGAACTAATTCAAATCAATGTCAAACCCTACTGCATTGAGTATAAATACCAGGCAGACACACACAATTACACTCACTTTGGTTCATCTTCATCTCTTCTCCAAATATCTATACACAGCCCCCGTAAAGATTTGAATTTTTCAATGTCATGGATGTTTGAGTTTTATTGTTATTTTTGTTATATCGGAAACATTAATGTTGTTTTCTCTCTTTGCAGTTAAAGAAATGGAGCAAAATATGACTTAGTTATGTGACCTCGATCCCATGCTTAATGATGCCAAGATACTGCCACATGTGATCAGTATTTGGAAGTCTCACCCAAAACAAAGACCTAATGAGGTGTGGAGCTTAGATGCACTCTTGCAAGATCAAGCGGTAATCTGTTTGGTTAATTCGTAAAGTGTAAAACTAATTTCATATTTTAAGTGTTTTACAATATCATTTTGCAATGCATATATATTATTTACAATTACAATAATTGCAAAATAAATTAATATTGCAAGGGTAAATCAAGTGCAAGCCACAGTTAGAAACCAAGATATCAAGAAGTTCCAACCAATATTGCAGGGTAATCTGGTGTAGGCATGAGGTGGACACACAATATTCCCGTTTATTTTTTGTATTGTTTTTAACAAAATATTTTATTGTATAATGATAGGTTTTCTGTATTTTAATTTATATGCCAGATTTAAAGTCATTGTTTGAGTGATCTATGACACTGGGTCAGCGTCTTTGTTGCTTTGTGATGATTTGGTATTCAAGTTGAGCGACAAACAATGTGTGCATCTCATCAGACAATATGGTGAAAACTATGATGATTACTTCCCACGAGTTGAATGTCTTGGTGGGGAAAAAGTTGTTGTTTAGGTTTTCTTTGCTAAATAAATGTTTCACAATATAATCTTATAGCATATCTTGCTAATTACATTTATTTTGTGAACATTATATCAACCATAACTTATGTAAATTATAGCCAATAGTTCAAACAATAAAACACAATAGCCAACAAGTATCAAAATGCCAATGTTTTTTTCTAATAATACCTTAAAACTCGCCGCCCAACGGGCGGGCCTTGAATCTAGTATATAATATAATTGGAGTGTCTCCAGTTGGTGCCCTATTGGTCAGAAGAGTTGCCGAAGCTATTCTTTATGAGGTGGATAATGACTGGTGCCAAAAGGCAAATCAAGATACTTGCATCAAAGGAAATGCAACGTCATGGAGATTGTGAGCAAAGCTCTATGTCAATTGAAAGTGATGCAGGAGTCTAGACATGGAAAAACGAATATTCATTAACCTTGATGATTATGATGAGGATGAAGCACAAGCAAAAAGAATGAAGAGGATGGTTCAGGTCAAGATTGAACCAAAAGATTGTTCTACAGACTACATGTGTTTGTATTAAGAGTAAAGAGCAAAAAAGCTAGTTTTTTCGCATGGACAACTCTATGTGGCTGTATCAAGATAAAAGCAAAAAAGGTCTAAAGGTGTTTATGTTGTAGATAAGATGGCAAATTATGCATATACACAACCAGTTGTTTTTAAGAAGTCATTCATAAACTTTGAGTTTATTCGTTTTCATTAGCCTATTGTAATGACTATTTTTTTGGAAATACTATTTCATTTGTTTTTGTATTTCATACGTTATCTCATAACAATCTATAACTATGTTTTATCAGATTGTTTATTTGCTAAATAAATGTTTCACAATAAAATCTTATAGCATATCTTGCTAATTACATTTATTTTGTGAATATTATATCAACCATAACTTATGTAAATTATAGCCAATAGTTCAAACAATAAAACACAATAGCCAACAAGTATCAAAATGCCAATGTTTTTTCTAATAATACCTTAAAACTCGCCGCTCAACGGTCGGGCCTTGAATCTAGTTTTGTATATATTTATATATATAAAAAGACAATTAAAATTTTATCCTAATATAAAAAAACATTTTTTATGTTTGAATTATTTTTTTTAAATATCTATGTAATTATATTTTTTTTAAATAAATGGTGTAATTCCGGTAATTCGGGTTATTCCGGTCAACTCGAAAACCGAACCGAATTCAATTCGGTTTTCGAGTTGACGCAAAAAAAAAACCAAACTAACCGAACCGAACTAACCAAACAACCCGATAACCGAACCAATCACACCTACCTATGGCTAAATTGAAATTGGGCTAAAACAGAAAAAAGCAAACGACCCACAAAATAACCCAATTGTTGGCAAAGGGGAAATGCGTTTTGTTTATTCCCTTTTGGACTACCTTACCTCCTCGCCTGCTATTGGGCCTTAGACTAAAATAAGCGTACACTCACACGCTTTATTAAACGACGGCGTTTTAAATGGGAATTAGTATAAAGTAAATATATGTGTCCTCATATAAAATCTTTTTTTGTTTTGTAAAAGGTTTTTTCGATAAATGTATTACTTCAAAAAAAATGTTTAAATACAATGGATGTGGGTGATCTCACATCTTAGCCATTTACATTGTCGGTAGCTAACATACAAGCACAACTACTCCGAAAGAGGACACGACTATAACTAGATTACATTTGACTCAACAAATATAATTTATTTCTTCTTCCACCACAACCTTGATATCTCCTAATCATCACAATGAGCCTGTAGGTTATCAGACATATCATAACCATCATACAAATCATCATCATAAGGGTCGTAATCATCATCTAGTTTTGTTTCCCTCCATTGTTCTAAGAAACTCTTAGTACCATAACCAATTTCACCACCACTTTTTTAAACTTGTCGATCCATTAAACCAGAGAGTTTCATTAGAACACCTCTTCCACTTCAATATCATTAATCCCGCATTAACCATACAATCAGCCTCGATTCAAATCTCGAAACTTGCGCCATTGTTTTTCAAATCATTTTTCTGATAAAAATGAGTATTTATTTGATATTATTTCATAAATATTTTATAACATTTAATAAAATATTTGTTATTCATTTTGTGAACCGGTTTCGCCTCGTCCGAAATAAAAATGGATTTAAGCTCGAGTATTCGCGTTATCAACAACGCTTTTCATTAAAATGATGAATAATTTATTTAATATTTTTATTAAATAAATACTGATAATTAAATAACAAAACAAATTTAATTATTTTTGTGGTTCCGCGTTGTATGTTATTCGTTTAATCTTTGCGGTGCTGTTTTAGCCCTTTTCGGCTCGTTTCCAGGTCTCGGGCAAAACTAAAAAGTTGTCAGGAATGTCATTCCACGTCAAATTGCTTTAGAGTCCGAGTCGTGAAAACGTGATTTAGATGATCGTTCTTATAAGTCAAGCCAGACCCTAAAAGTCAAAGATTGAAATCGTCATTCTAAATTCGAAAATTCTCGGATGTTACAACGATACTATCTTTCAACTCCACATCGGCTCAAAGCTCAATCATTGCTCTAACATAACTTGACCTACCCCATGATTGCACGCACACGCCAGTTGTATAAGAGTCAAACATCAAGGGAGTACCAATTTTAGTAGGAATAACACTCACTCCATCATCGCTAAATGCCATCATGGGAACACCATGGAACTTAACCTAAATCGAAATATTACCTACATCTTCTTTTAATAAGTTTGGATTCCACATTTTTAGAATAAATGAAGTATTACGAAAGAACCAAGGACCATTCTCGAGCATTGCATCCAATCCATCCTTCGAGCTAAACTTGAAGAAAAATAACCCGTAAGACGAGTTCAAAATTAATTTTTAACAAGTCCATTACTCCAAGTGTTCTTGACATAATTACCAACAACGAGGTATGCCACCCGTTTCCCCAAAAAGAAACCATAGACTGTATTAGCAAAACATTCATTAATAGCTCGAACAAACTCTACCGAGATAGCAACATCAGCCTGTTCCCTGCCGGTACAATTCCTACTCGGTTCACCAGTAACTAATTTAGTATACGAAGTAGTAGGTGACATAGTCAAAGGAACAATACCTTTGTGCGGAGCAGCAATAAAACTAATCGGTGTCAAACACTGCCTCACATTCCCTTCCTGCGTACCATTATTATTCCCATAAGCAATCACCCTCTCAACCGTATGACCACCTAAACTACTAAACATAGGCTCGTCTATAGCAATGGGATACCATGTTAACAATATCCCTTGTTGCATCATTAGTCGAGCCATGTTGTTTTTCCTTATGCCTCCCCCTCCCCCGCCCCCTTTCTGACTCAAAAAATCGCGTTCCATAACCTGCATATAGAAACACACCCACCAGTAGCAACAGTAACAAATGACTTCGATAACAATCCTAGCTTCGCTTAGCAATAACACACAATATTCAAAAAGAGTAAACAACAACCACGTCCATATTACCTAAGTCAACACACAAAAACCAAGAAGGTTTTTGTTAGCCGTGTTTTCATGTAAAGTGATGGTCATTATATATTCCTGAGCCTTGTATAGGAAAACGTAGTTTACGGGAATTCATTTAAGCTAATTGGGCCTAAGTGTCGGGCTTTAAGCCCATTTGTATTAAGTTCGGCCCAAAGAAGGTCCAAACCGACTGTTAGGATTTATATTTTAGTAAGTTAGTACCGACAGTACAAATAGTTAGTACTGTTAGTTATAGTTAGTACCGATAGTACAAAATGTAAGTACTGATCGATTAGTTAGTACCGTTAGAAGAAAATAGTTAGTACCGTTTATGAGATATGTATGAGATATTCTAGGAAAAGATATGTGTTATCTGTTAGCGATTTGTAAGCTTGTGAGAGTTTATCCTTAGTCTATAAAAGGATCTCTCTTAGCATAGTTAGATACGACTTGAAGAAATCTCATACAATATCATATCTTAAATAGTTAGTAATCTGTAATTGTTCAAAGCATATTAATAGAAGTTATTTAGTTATACATTGTTTTTCTTAGTACTTGTGTTAAGATTCCGCATTAACACATAGTATTCATAATCAGTGTTTCTATATAGTCAGTTGTATTTATACATCTTGGCTATCATCCTTCATAGGCTGCTAAGATCTATTCGTTTAGGGACTCACACCGACCCAACAAGGAGTCCACACTCTTTGTAGTATAAATACAACCCTCTTAGCATGTTAGGAGGGTGTTGCTTCTCATTTTCTCATAATAGAAGTCACCATTTTTCTTTCTTTTATTTCTCTCTCTAAAACCTCTTTCTCTCTGTAACATTTTCCTTAGTTTATGTGTTTTGGTGATGAAATGATATCCTAACATGTGGTATCAAGAGCCTAAGAGTGTTTAGTGTTAAGTTTTGTGTGTTTTAAAGATCAAACATTCGTTTTTAAGCTTTAAATCTAGTTTGTGCCTTTTTTTAAAGACTCAAAATTTTTGTGTTTAAAAACCTTAAAGTTTGTGTTTTTATGATGTATATAGGCTAGATTAAGTTAGACGTACAAAAATCTTGGATCAAATCGTTCAAAGAAAGTGTTTTTTAAGAGATTTAGAAAGCTATTTTCCGGAAAGTTTGAAGATAGTGATTTGTGTTTGAAGATAGTGATTTGTGTTTGAAGATAGTGATTTGTGTTTAAAGATAGTGATTTGTGACATTGAAGAATAGCGATTTATGCATTTCTTCATTTAGCGATTTGTGTATTGTGCTAGATAGCGATTTGTGTATTACAGGGGTTCTATTTCGTGGCGATTTGTTACATTTACACGTAATAAAACTCTGCCCAGATTTCTTCTTGGTAGCGATTTGTGACAATTCTTCGCAGTGATTTATGCAACAGTGATTTGTGCAAGAGTGATTTGCGCAACAGTGATTTGTGCAACAAAACTTCATAGAGATTTGTGACATTTCAAACACAAGTTATTTTCAACGGTTTATCTTAGATTAGTAAAATCCTGTGAAGTATTAACTTATTTTCCCGGTTTAATCAAGATTAGTAAAATCTCGTAAAATAACAAGGACCTAATCACTTTAAACTACAATCAAGAACAACTCATAATCACTAATCACTAAAACAATCCTACTATATCATTTAACATTAATTTTTGCAATGTCGATTCAACAAGACATTTATGCTGCTGGTTCCGAAAACCATCCACCTATGCTTAACAAAGACAACTATGTTTCATGGTCTTCTCGTCTTCTTCGTTATGCAAAGAGTAAACCAAATGGAAAGTTAATCTACAACTCCATTATGAATGGTCCATATGTCAAGCGAATGATTCTTGAACCAGGTGATCCAGACCATGAAGTTCCTGTTGCTGAAACCTTTAATGAGCAGACCGATGATGAACTTACTGAAAAGGAAGTAAAGAAAATGGAAGCTGATGATCAAACCATTCAAATCATTCTAATGGGTCTTCCTGAAGAATCTATGCTGCTGTTGATAGTTGTGAAACTGCTCAGGAAATCTGGTTACGTGTTCAGTAAATGATGAAAGGTTCTGATATTGGGATTCAAGACAAAAAGGCTAAGTTGTTCAATGAATGGGAAATGTTTACTTCTACTGACAGGGAATCGATTGAGTCTTACTATCATTGTTTTTCGAAGCTAATGAATGACTTCAAGAGAAACAAATACTTTCCAGAAAAGATTGCCAGCAATTTTAAGTTCCTAAACAACTTACAACCAGAATGGAAACAACACGTTACCATTGTTCACCAAACAAAGGATTTGCATGAAGTAGATTACACTCAGTTGTATGATTTCTTAAAATACAATCAGGCGGAGGTAAATGAACTGAGGGCAGAACGACTTGCAAGAGCACATGATCCTATGGCACTTATGGCAAATTCTAACAATCCTTACACCTATCCAGTGGTTCACCAAAATCAACCATTATCGGTTACCTACATGCAACAACCACAACCCAATAGCAACTTTATCCCACAACCATCATTCAACAAGAACTACATGCAACAACCAATGCCAAATCCTGAAGACATCACAGATCTCATAACTGCAATGAACATGGCACTTGTTCTAATGGATAAGGCATTTAAACTAAACTACTGAACACCAACCAACAACAACCAGAGAATTTCATCAAACCCTCGTAATAGGCAGATTGCACAGCCGGGTATGAATTTGGGTCAAGACAGACAGATGCAGATGGTTGGAGGTAATGGGGGAATCAGTTTAGACAGTATGCAAGGCAGAATATTAGAAATCTAAATGGGTATAATGTAGTATAGAATATCAGGAATCTGGTTGTTTAGAATGCAATTCAAAATCCGGGTGTTCAAAATGTTGGAAATCAGAATGGGCTTATTGTTGTTCCGAGAATTGCTAATCCGAATGCGAATCAGGATGGGAATGGTAATGTTGTAGCAGCACGGGCTGAAGGTACTAGAAATGGGAATAATGGTAATCGGATAAGGTGTTACAACTGCAGAGCATTGGGTCATCTTGCTAGAAACTACCCAGTCAGACCAAGAAAAAGGGATGTTGCTTATCTTCAGACACAGTTGCTGATTGCTCAAAAGGAAAAGACAAGGATCTAACTCCAAGCTGAGGAATTTGATTTCATGGCTGCTGCAGGAGATCTTGATGAGATTGAGGAAGTTGTTGATAGAAATAATGCCTAAAAACGTTATTAATATTTTTTGACCTCTCTACGTTTTGATAATCACAAAATGTAAAAACGATCAATGAAAAATTATTCGTAAACACGTAATTAGTAGTAAATTTAATCACTTAAAGGTAGGAATAAATAAATGCTTAATGTATTTTATGATCAAAGGAATTTTTATTCAACCTCACATTTTTTATAAAAATGTCACAAACATTTTTATAACTTTTACAAAACATTTTTAGATTGAAAAGAAATGTTTTATTCAAAATAAATATTTTGAATTCAAATTTTCTACCTAAAAACGGCTATAATATGTTTACCAGAAAAGCACCTCCCCAAGAAAATGACAAAAAGGGAGTGTCCATGGGGGGGGGGGGGGTGGCGCCTCCTTAATTATAAGTGCAACCCCTTAATTATTAGGGGACCAGACACCACTACCTTAAGGGGGTCAGCCAGACAAAAATCCCGCTTAGTTTGCCTATAAATACTAGCCTATTCTCCACTGATTTTCTCACATTTTGCACACACTTTCATTCTATTTTAAGTCAGTTTATACTCTCTTACAATCCTTTGATTATTTAATCATAAAGCTTTGTTTCTAAGTGATCCAAGCTTAATTCCTCAAGTGCAAGAGAAGAATACTTCTTATCATCAAGTCGAGAAGTGTTATAGTTTAGTTGGTATTGTTGTAAAGTTGTGTTAGATCTTGTTAATACATTTGTGTATAATTGTGAAGGTGTGTATTGTTATTGAGTATAAAAAGTTAAGATTTGTGGTGAATCATTAAAAGTATAGTTAGATTAGTCAGTGATCATAGTAAGTAGTGTTAGATTTAGTTGATCGTAGTGAGTGTCTTGGTTAGTGAAGAGAAGAGAAGTGTGTGAAGTAAATCTAAGTTTTTTACGCAAGAGAAGTCTTGAAGTGAAGCAAAAGTTGTGAGGTGTTTTGTAAAGTGGTGTGAATAGCATATAAGAGTTGTGATAGGATTGGTCTAGCTAGGATAGAACACGACATTTTGCATAGTGTCAGAAATTGTGTAATCGAAGTTGTGTACATTTTGTCTCCGCCTAAATGGAGTTTGTTGACATATTAAGAGGCACTCCTCGATTTTGTGTAGCCGAGGAGTGTAAAAAAAAAAAGATTAGGCTAAGAGGTGCTTCGTTACCGAACCACTATAAATCCTTGTGTGTGTAGTTTGATCTTTCTAACTCTCATCTCTTATCTTTCATATTTACTTGTCATTTATTTACTTACTTATATTGTTCATATTGTGCACATATTGAGATCACTTAAAGTCGAATATAAGTTTTTATATTCTCAAACACAACATCAATTTAAAAAAGCGGTAAACTATTCAACCCCCCTTCTAGTTTTCCACAATTGATATCAGGAGCCACGTCAAACAAGATTTTTAAAATAAATTTTATTCTAAAACTTGAATCGATCTATGGAATCGAAAAAATATTTAGAAGGGCAATCTATGCAAAGACCATCACTATTTGAAAGTGATGGATTTATTTATTGGAAAAATAGATTCGAAACTTATGTGAAATCAAAAGATCTAGATCTTTAGCATGTTATTACCTATCGTGATTTTCCTCATATTGGAAATAATTCTAAAACTAAAAAGGATGAAATAGTACCGTTTGATAAACAAAACGATGATCTTAAAAAGAAACTTGCTAAAAATAACGAAGCCAAAATGGTGATTTATAATGCTTTGTCACGTAAAGAATATGAAAGAATTTTTATGTTTAAAACCGCAAAAGAAATTTAGAATACTTTATTAATCACTCACCAAGGAATTAGTCAAGTCAAAGATAATAAAATAGATCTTCTTGTTCAACAATATAAATAATTTACGATTCCGGAAGAGGAATCGATAGATAATGCTTTTGCTAGATTTAACACTATTATTACTAGTCTAAAAGCACTTGATGAAGGTTTTTCTAGCAAGAATTATGTTAGAAAATTTCTTAAGCACTTCGTCCTAAATGGGGCGTAAAGGTTACGGCTATTGAAGAGTCAAAAGACTTGACATCATTATCACTTGACGAGCTTATTGGAAACTTGAAATTTTATGAAGTGATAATAAAGAAAGATTCCGAAATGGTCAAAGGCAAAAGAGAACAAAATAGATCTCTTGCTTTGAAGGCCAAAAAGGAATCTAGTGATGAAGATAGTTTAACTTCCGATAGTAAAGACGAAGAATACGCCATGACCGTAAGAGATTTCAAGAATTTTTTCAAAAGACGAGGAAGATTCGTAAGACGAACACATGATGAAAGAAAGTTATCCCAAAGAAATAAAGACGACAAAAATGGCAAAAGCGAAAGAAAATGTTTTAAATGTGGAGATCCAACCCATCTTATCGGGGAGTGTCCAAACTATCAAGAAAACTACAATCAAACCCGTTCGTCGTAGATCATGGAGTTATAGCGACCAAGACTATTAAAGAAAAGACAAAATGAAAAATGTCTTAAGGCTAATGCGTCAATGAGGTACTTTCTGAAACTGAATTCTTAGTGATGACCATCATCATTAATGAAATAAAACTTAGATAGTGAATATATTAAAAAAAATTATGAAAAGTAGTATAAAAAGTCAAGGCTAAAAATAAATCACTTAAAAACAAATAAAAATCAATTAGAAAATGAATGTACTAGAAACTAAAAAATTCAATTGTCTAGATTAGAAAATGGTAAGGAAGTCAATGAAAAATGTAAATATGTCAAGACCTTAGTTTTTAAAATAAAAAGCTTAAGGAAGAAATTTCTAAGCTTAATCAATTTAATAATAGTAGTCAATCGCTTAAGAAAATGTTAAATCTTCAAAAACCTTCCAGAGATAAACCCATCCTAGGATTTAATTTTACCAAAGGATCAACTAGTGAGTCTAAACAAGTAAATTTTGTAAAGTCATAAGAGGTTGATTCTAAAAAAAGTAGTAGAATTAAACTCAAGCCCAAGACCAGAAAAAAAATTTAAACTTATAAAACCCCAACGCAAAAAACCTATTGACAATCTGACGCCGAAGAAAAACGTGAGTAAAACTAGAATGCGGAGGTTGAATAGTTTTTTACCCGATTAAAATTAAAACTTAGATTGTCGACATACTGTTTAAATCAAGAGAATATACAATTGTAAATTAAAAGCGATGCCTAAAAAATAAATAAACTAACACAAAATAAAAGCAAGTAAATATAATAAATGATCAAACCGATAGACACACTGATTTAAATTTGTTCTTCAACGAAGGCACATCTTCGCCCTACTCCACTCCCCAAGTACCCAACTTGAGAGTTATCTTCACTATGTCAACAAGCTCCCTTTAGGCGGAGAAAACCGTACACGTCGCTTACACTTTTTTCGGTACTAAGCTAAATACCGAGTTCTAATTCAAGATAGAACCAATCTAACACACTATGTATTTTGAGGCCTAAATACTAACCTATCATACACATATGATACACACAACACACAACACAAGATATACAAGATGAATGATTATCACAAACGTGATGACACAACTAAACTAATAACACTTGAAGCTTGACGTCTTCTTGAGTGTTCTTCACTAAAGAGTGGAATGAGTTGATCACTTGTAATGGATTATGTAACAAGTATAATGATCAAAGAATATGCAAAAGATAAAATATGTATAAGAAAAATATTTGTCAAGAGTTATTTGAAATGAAGGAGTGAGGTTGGTATTTATAGGCAACCATTTGAATTTCAAATCCTGTCCCAGGGGAGAAAGACGTGCGACCCACGGATCCACCATCTCTTGGATCCGTGCAATGCATTTGGTGGATCCGTGGGAGGATCTAGGACACAAATTTTCATTTAGTGATTAACCCTAAATCTATACAAAATATTTTTTTGTACTTATTAAAACTACTTTAATAGATTCTTCTAGAAGAAAATATTTCTTATCATGAATAAGGAAAGATTTTCTAGATTTGGAAAGATTTAGAAAGATTGTTTCCACTTATGGTTAATCTTATTTTGTCTTACATGATTAATATAACTAGCTTATAATTAATCATATGTTAGGTTAAATCATTTGATTAGAAAAGATTTATGCAAATGATACTATTTTTCTTTGATCATTAACTATGTTTAATGATGTCATATTCATACCTTAAGTGATTAGTCATCGTCAAGTAAACTTTCGACTAAATAACTTGTTTATGTAAACTTTTACGCAGTATGACATTATATTTGTTATTATCAAAACATGAAGATCATTAAATATAAATATCGTTTTTGCGCGAATATTTGTATTAACAATCTCCCCCTTTTTGATGATGACAAAAATATAAACTCATGCTTATTTAAAAGTTACTAAATAAGTATTTAGTAGATGAGTTTACATATCTTCTCCCCTTTTTTGTCAAAGCAAAAAGTGTTGTAAAAGGAGGGGAGTCTTGCAAGTCTTGTTTTGACGAATGCTAAGTGACTTGATTACGAGTGCAAAGTAAAAAAATAAAGACTAATTGCAAGTTCTCCCCTTGGTGGATGCTCCCCATCGCTTGGGGCACCAAGGAATCGAGCTATGGATGCGTTGCTACAAAACAAAGTTAGTAGACAAGCAAATATATATATGACAATCACAAATGCACACATATACATAATGAACATTCATCATCAACTCAACAAAAGAAAATAATGCTTAATCTATTATAAGGGATTTAAACATAAAACTTGGCATTAAAGCCATTACATGATAAACCAAAAAAAATAAATAAAGAAAACAATTAAAAGTCTTAAATCTTGGGATTTATCATTTTTCCTATATAATCCGAGGTGTGAGGTGAGATTTACACGCGGTTAATGCGGAAAGTAAGGTAGGTGTGGAGAAGGACCGAGGTGGTGTAGAAGACACGGTTTTAGAGCATTAGGATTGCATGCCTTGTGGTGCTACAACATTGACAAAACATGTCGTGGAGGCAAGGCATGTCATTTAGATGAACAAAATCTAAAATTTTAGGAGGATTAGGAAAATCTTGATTTCCAAGATTTGGTGGTGAATGGTGGATGTTTTCTAGTGGAGGTGTATTATTTTAGAGGAGAGGTGTGTTGTTGTTAATGTTTACAAACAAAGGTTAGGTTGATGGCAATGGTTTAAATCCGGGTGGCGGGTTTGGAAAACTAGGAGGTGGTCGAGAGATACGTGGTGGTTGAGATGGATTAGAGGGGCCCGGTGGCTAATTATCCATAGTTTAAGCATAGGGGTAATTTGGTAATATTTGAGGTAGAGGAATTTCTTGAGGTTTAAGTTTTATCAGAATGACAAAATGAAATTTTGGTAGAGGTGCAACGTGAGTTAGTGTCAAAGACTCACTTGGTGATGATGATGAGGTGTAGTGTGTGCTCTTGCTAGAGACGGATTTTGATGGAGCTTGTGGTGGTGAAAGGGATTTCTTTCTACGAGGTGGTGAAGGTGTTCTCTCATTTGGTTGTTCCTCACTTGAGGATGTGAGATTGACATAGTTTGGATACTTGACACTCATTCTTGCGGTTTTTCTTTTGAAGTTTGGTGAGTTTGTTTTGGATGAACTAGTCATGGTTGTGAACTAGCAAGGTTGTAAGCAAGAAGTGTAAGCAAAATGTGAGGAAGATGGTGTTTGAGGATGATGATTATAAAGGAAAAGTGGTGATATGAATTGTATAATGGTTCTTGGATTATATGGAGAACATGTTATACCCTAAGGTTTAAGATCCCACATAGTATCATATAGCATGGTTATAAGATAAAGTAGAAAAAGTTAAAAATCAAGAAAATTCAAATTTTGGCGCCTGGCCTGGTGAGCCACGGATCCACCAAAATAAGGTACGGATCTACCATATGGTGGATCCGTAGGTCGCAAGTTTTCATAAAAACGACCAGAACATGCATTTATGCCCCAAACATAAAACAAATTATCATGCAAGCATTATTATCATCTCCTAAATATCATCCATAAGATATAGCATGCAATTCATCACACATAATTTAATCTACTTGCACATTATCCTATTGATATTACACATACTAATTTAACGTAGTTTTAGTTAAGAAATTAGGACTTCCTATTACATATTTATTTTTGAGTTACCATTGACAATGATCATGATCGTGATGATCATGCAAAGCGCAACGATAATCTTTAATGATTTCATCATTAGAAGAGAATTTGCTCATCATGTCCATTAAGGGATTGAGAGAGATGAAGTGTTTACTTTTGAGAGAGAAACGAGTAGTTTTAAATATTTCAAGTAACTTTGAAAGAAGGATACCATAAGGTAATGGCTCATTTGGAGAGTTTTTGGAGTGTATGCACGAGTTTCCTTGTAGTCTTGTTGGTATTCACTTGGCATTTTAGTACCTACGTAATTTATAGTGATTTCAATAAGGAATAATTATAAATGATAATGACTCGATGGGTGAAAGATAAGATGTAAAGGTGTTTATATTCATTTGATGTGGGTGTGCGGTTTGCTTGACTCTAACAAGATGAAAATAATGATAGTAATAATTAGAAGCAAACCTTGATGCACAACCTATGTTTGATATTGCTCTAAATGAATGGAACGAAACAATGCTTATGAGTTAAGCACCTCGTGTATGCATTTATGAGTCCAAATACATGAAGAAAAAGTTTTTGCGTTGTATTAACAATGTAGTTAAACAACCTTTGTTTTGAAAAGATCCTAAAAGTGAAAATCATAACTTGGGGTTTTTGTTGAAAATTTGATTCTTGGCGAATCACTTCAATTATGCTTTTTGAGTATCAAAGTAGTTATACCTTGTTATATCTTAGTTCTAATTGTACAAAAATAACAATAAAAATAAAAAACCCCAAATTATATGATTTGATTAAAATCGAAACCCTAGATATGAAATTAAATAGAAAATAAGATGAAATCACTTACAATAGTTGTTATAGATTGATGATTAGTTGATGATCTTGTAGATTAGTTGCTCCAATTGCCGATTTGAGTGATGTTTATTTTAGGGTTTTTGTGTTTGAGTTCGTGGGTGTGTTTATTTAATATTTGATGTGGTCCCAATTTGTTTAAAATTAGCTATTTACCCATGATCTGTGACACACGGATCCACCTAAATAACGCACGGATCTCCCTATGGTGGATCCGTGGTCCGCAAGTGTCCAAAAATACGGACAGAGTTGATTTTTGAGCAAATTGAGATATAGTGTTGTGTTTTTAGCAATTGAAGTATGTTATATATACTATTAAGAATATGTGATATAATTTTCGGAGTCGGCGTTCAAGTTTTTAACAAATCGTGCAACTTGTCGTGAATATCCTGATGAAATTTCAACGTAGTCGATCCTATTAGAAGTGTGTTATCTTTTAGCATAAGTTTGACCATTACTAATATGAAGGTTCCTATATTTCACACAAACATGAACTAGAGAGAGAAAGCTAGAGAGAGAGATGGATGGGTGAAACACACTTAATTGTGTGTGTAAAATGATTCAACCAACACCCTCTCCATGTGTGGAGAGGGCTTTTATACAAAGGGTAAACCAGGCTTTCCATGGGCTTTCTATGCTTTGGCCTGGTTAGCTTACTAAATAATACATAAAATTGTCTAACTATTACAAAGGCTTGTGAGATCGATAATGATTGTCACTTCACTAAAAACTGAATTCCTAACAATCTCCCCCTAAAGGACGATTGTTGAGATCTCATAAATGATAAACACTTTATGTATTTCTAACAATCTCCCCCTAAGGGGTGATCATAGAGATCTCTCCTTGTGACTTTGATCATTAATCGTTGAAGCTTCTTGTCTTGATCTTGAGTCCTTTTTGTGTAATAGTTGATCTTTTGTCTTGCATCTTTATGTAGTGATCTTTGACTTGTGGCTTGAGCTTGTTTCTTTAAGATTGTCATTGTATGTGATCTTGAGCTTTCTTGAGATCATCAGCCAAATTTAATCTCTAATCATCATCTTGTGATCTTTTGCCATCTTGTATGCTTGTGACTTTCGGGCCAACATGCTCATACTTGTTGTAATCCTGAAAGCATGACTTTATATTCGTGTTTCTTCATCAATTCATAACTTTATCACTTTGACATACCGAAGAAGAAGAAGTTGATATCAGAGTTTGCGGAAGCTTTGGGTCATTCTTTCTTGATGTTATAAAGTCATTGAGTCTTGGATGTATGAGCTTGTGGCTAGAAACTTTGGACTCTGCTAGAAATGAGGGTATCTACATATTCCATTCATTATGTAATCCTGAAATAAATTAGTTAGAATAAAGCTTGGTGTTGATATGGCTTTTCATTTGTAAAGTTCGAGTTGCATTACCTTGGTTCTATATAGACGTTTACTGTATTTAAATAATGTACCTGTGATCAGGTAGGTTCAATTTATAAGAACCTCCTTGACAGGGTTTTCCAGTCAAAGTGTTAGATCATCTACGCAGGTTGCATTAGATTCAACTGTACTTGCTAGTTATCTCTTTACCGGAACCTCAAAGCAGGCTACCTCATACTAGTATTGCTACTAAATAGAACGGTCAAGAGGATCAGTGTGAGTTATATCTCACAGTTGAAGAAAAATTGATTATGAAATCAATCGGAACTGTATCACTTGGTAAAAGTGTTTTTTTTGTTAACAGCGAGAGTTTAAGGCTTTTATCCAAAATTTATCCTCTGTCACGTTTATAATCTGGACAGAATCGAAATGGCCTGAGTCAAAGTTTGATCATTTAGAGAATTCATAAGTCACATACCTACGAGCTTGTTTGATGTTGGCTGTTGCAGGATTTCAATCTTCACTGTGATAATTCTTTGTATCACTCGGATGTTTCTGGCATAATTACAAACGGATATGGTAGGACTCTTATGATAACCCTTATTTTCACATTGTGTGAAGAGCAAGTAATATGGAATAGTGTCCTAATGAGATTAATTTATGATCTCTTGGATCTAGACTAAATTGTGCATTTTGGTTTAGTGATCGGAGGCTAGAGCGGACTGCCACCTTTTCAATATCAACTAACTCGGAGTGAGAAAGTCATTAGATAACGTGTTTAGTATCCATGAGAAATGAAACATAAATCTTGTGAGAGATTCTGAGTGGTTAGGGAGGGTTGTGCATTGCATCACTGGGTCCATGATGTCAGTCTTCAATGTCAGCAATCATTTATTTTGATTTTGAAGCTATGTGTTGACCCGGTTTCTGCCTAAGTGTATGGAGGGCTTTTTTCTTTACACCCTTTATCCTTACATTTATTTTTCATTCTTCAACCCCTTCAGTGCTTACTGAGACTTCATGACTAGAACCTTGTTGGGTTTGTTCTAGTTCTAGCTCCATCTCAGTCGACACTATTCACTTATTCTCACATTTACTCCTTTTGCATGTCATACCTAAGGACTTCTATACTAACTAGTGGATTGTCCTTGGGTAGATCCCTCCGGTTCTGGCTGGATCATGGGAACTAATACCTAACCTTACCAACCTTATAACTTCGATAAAAATTAAATACATGGTCGGTCATTTTGGTACAGTTCACCTTGCCATAAAACTACTTGAAAAACTCAATCAGGTACTTGTGATATAAATATCAAAGCTTTTTGTACCTCGATTATTTTGGCTTTTTAGAAAGAAACATACCCTCAACATGTGCATGTATATATCGAAAGTGTTTAGCACATGTAGGATGGAGTACACACATGAGTCCATAAAATCACATTTGTATACGTTTTCATATTTTAATCACATTTTCTCCCCTTATCAAAAATTTCAAACCCTTTGATATTTTAGATATCAAATGATTCAAATATGTTAGAAAACTGAGAGAAAAATGTGCTGATTATGCACAAGCCGATTAGGGAACATATTAATGCTCCCCCTCAAACTATGAGGGTATATGTGAGTGTCAGGTATATTAATTTTGAAATATTTTGAGTTTAACAAAAAACTCATGAAAAACTGTAGACATTTGTACACTTAACACTAAAGATACACTACATAAAAATGTGTTCATAAGATTATGTATGAGACAAGACCTGAAAATGTTCAAACCGAAAATGACAAAGTCATTTTATCCATGTCAGCAATCTGTAGTCCGTCTCGATAATCTCATTTTGGAAGTTGTCTTAGCTTCCCCCGAACCAGCAATCCTTTATTGACTAGATTCATAGATTTCTTGCAAGCCGCATTAAGAAGACTTGATGTGCAAAACCCAAATGTCCGAAGTACACAATTAATTCAAAACCGTAACACCAAAGTCAATTAAGTCCCTGATGAGTGTATTTCTTTAACACCCCCAAAGTTCACGCAGCGGAATATACAACATTGGGTGTTAATTCATAGCACATTTGCACAAGGATATGGAAAATGACTCGAAAAGAGGCGTTTAAAAAAACACTGTTCCATTTAAAGAAGTTTCAGAGTAATTAAACATACGTCCCATAGAAACGTTACCAAATTCATAACATAAGTTTTCCAAAACATGGA
>BQNB010113481.1:0-18470 GCA_026074375.1 Tanacetum coccineum
TGATAAAAGAAAATTAAAAAAATATATTTTTTTGACTTTTATATTATTTATTATGAATTAAAAACGGATTTAATCTAAGAAATTAATAAAAAATACCAAAACTAATTTGGAAAATTCTGAAAAATTTGTGAAAAATACTTTGCACTAAGCTAAATTTAAGAAAAATAAGCTGGGTTACCCAGCTTATCTAAATAAGCTGGAAATAAGTCGAAAAGGGCTTATAGCTTAAAAGGCCAAAATGTGGTTAAATATTAAATGTTGTAGAGTTATACTCGAAAAAGACCCTAGGGCACTTGGTTGTGTGGTGTGTGTGTAAAGACTAGGTAGAAGTTGTGGAGGTCACAGGTTCGAGCCTTGCTCACCCATGACTTCCCAATTTTCCTAGTTTTTTTTTTTTTAAATATTCTTTTTGCAAAAGCTTTTAGTAAGCTAAAATAAGGACTTTTTGTGAAATGGCATTTTATAAACACCTAAAATAAGCTAGAAATAAGCTCTAAAAGGGTGACAGATTACTTAAAAGCTAAAAAAAAACTAAAAGGCTAAATGTTTTGGCTTTTTGGGCTTAATAAGCTAAAGGAAAAGTAAAATAGGCTAAAACAGCTTAACACCTATAACTAAAAAGCACTAGGGAACCAAAATAAGCAAATAAAATGAGCTAAAACTAAGTTAAAAATACAAAATTACTTACAAAGCTTTTAAACTTAAATTTGCTAAACTGAAAAAGCTAAAAAGCTTGAATAAGCTCTAACCTAAGCTAACTAAGCTAAAAGAATCTTAATCCTAACTTAATAAGCAAATCTAAACTAAGTTTAAGCAATCCTGACAGCTTAAAAGCTCAAATAAGCTAATAAGCAATTTGGCCAAAAACTACTAACCAAACAGCCCTAGGGACACTTTTCTAGCTTATTTTTAAGCTAGTAAATGGATCATTATGGCTTAGTAGCTTATAACACTCAAAAGCTTATCCTACAAGCTACAATAATCAGCAAACAAAATACATTTTGAAATTCAGA
Source organism: Tanacetum coccineum (assembly GCA_026074375.1). Classification (NCBI taxonomy): domain Eukaryota; kingdom Viridiplantae; phylum Streptophyta; class Magnoliopsida; order Asterales; family Asteraceae; genus Tanacetum; species Tanacetum coccineum. The sequence goes on from BQNB010113481.1 coordinate 1,014, forward strand.
TAAGCCATGAAAAAGCTGTTTACACAATATTTTTGGTTTTTTCAAAGGTTTTATAAAAGACAAATTGGCTTTTGCAGCCCTAAAAATAAGCTAGTAAAATAAGTTCTAAGTACAAAATAAGCTAAAACTGATAAAGTTCATACCACAAACTACTTATAAAAGAAATTTCAAGATCTACAACCTACTTTAACTTATCTAAATTTGCTTTTGAAAGATGGACAATTAAAACTTTGAAATTAACTCTTGCAAACATTGACAGTTTTAACTCAATACTCAAATTACAAATACACACGAATACAATGCATTTTTGGTATTGGTGAAGTGAGGTTAAGGGAAAATGACATTTTTGTTTTGGGGAGCAGGGTAGCAGGTTTTGAGGTGTGTGGTAGAAGAGTAGTTGGGGGTGTTTGTATCTGTTTTGGTGATACAAGGGTGAAAGTTTATGGGTTTGGCAAGATTGGCCCCTCTTCTTGTATGGTGGTGTTACACAAATCATCCTTTGTGGTGTACATGTTTGTGGATTTAACAACTTCAGTCCCTGAAGTTGTATACTCCTATTACAACCACAGTCCTTGGGGACTAATGGTGTTAACATATTTGGTATTGGGCTTGGTTATGTGTTTGGGCTTGTTATAAGGTTTAATGGACTTAGGGCTTTATAAACTCAAAAGTTTATGTAAGTCTTGATATAAATGCTTAATGGGCTACCCTGGCCCATTAGATGGGTGCGGGTTGGCCCATTAAGTACTTCTTTGGTTTCGGCTTCGGCTTTGACTTGTTGACTTTTTGGGTTGACTTTGACTTTGACTTTTTCACGCTTTTCCATTCCCGTGCTCGGTTTTGTCGTGTTGGCTTTGTTTTTTTCCTTTTCTTAGATATTTGTTACCTGCATAATATAAATCACAAAACACACGAATACAATGCATTTTTGGTATATTTTAGTCATTTTAGCCACATTTTAATAGGCAAAAGGTATGTGTAATTAATCACATACCAAAATACATATGTAAGCTAATAATAATCAAAGCCCATCATTCAAAAGGGAACGCCGTGGACTAATCACACCTCTACATATAGTGTCATGCCATTGGTGCATCAATGACATGGTCATGATACCTCCTTGACTAGTTCAAATAGCCCGAGCAAAGATTTAAGCAAACTGAACAAGTTACCAAAAATTCAATCAAGATAACGGATCTAATTATCATATTCAAACAAAGATCAAAGGAATCATGAATGCGAATATCAAATCAAACAGAATATCAACAAATATAAATGAGTCATGAGTATGGATAGCAAATCATACGGAATATCAAACGAACCAAAGTAGCTAAAACAAATGAGAATCAAGACATGAGGTGTCCTTACTAAAAGGACGAAATATATGTACCTTAACAACCGCGCAACGGAGTGGAAGAATACAAAGGCAAAAGATCACACCCTCGACATCAGATCAACATGAATCCATGATTACATATCATTATATATCTTATTTTATATGTTCATTGCTAAATCTTACTACCTATAGAACTTAATGAAACCTAATTAGGGTTTTTTTTAATTTTCAGAATCTGTGAACTTTTCTAGAGTTGGTTTCGAATTTTATAGACCCGTTAAACGACCTCCTAAAATTCTACCAAAAATCACAGAGGTTACCACATGTGTCTAGTATGTCCATGAATTTTGGTTGATTTTATTTCCATGTATAAATACTCCTTTAACCATCGTTACTAAAACTGATCCGGAAAATGACCTGCTGGTACTTTCGAAAAGTTCACGCGTAAAAACCCTACTTAGACAACTCATAAAATTCTGAAAAAATCATGGATGTAGCTAATATCATGAAGATTTACCAGTTCGAGTTTTAAAGGCTAACTCCTTACGGTTTGAGAATTAAAAATCAAATACTACTACTGAACTTTTCGGATAGAAATTCCAGATTCGACACTTAATCTTATAAAATTTAAAAATCGACCTTCCCAACCTCCAATTGACATGAGCCTGGATTTTCCAGAAACTAGACTCTTTGAATTTAACTTTAGGCTTAAGAATCATGTCAAAACTCATTTTTATCACCAAGTTATGCCTTGATCAATATGACCCAAAATTATGGACTCAAACATAAAGACATATAAACCCTAATTCTAACCAATCCTTTTCATAAAAACATAAGCCTTGTTTTCTATATTCTTGTAGGTTTTCATTAAACCTTCATTAATGATTTCTAGGGTTTCATAAATGATTTTAAACAAGATTATTTCAGGTTCAATCTAAATAATTTTTTACAAGATTATTACTACATGTTTTCCTTTTACAAAATTCTCTGCATTTTATGTAAAAAACTTATGTATGATATCATGGTGACTCAAGGATTGATGAATTCAAAAGAACAATGGAATAACTATGAAATCAAGACTTGAAGAGGATACGAAGAGCAAGAGATACCAAAGAAATCAACAATCAACCAATCACACCACACACCATAGGCTTGAATAATTCTGGCCGTCCCAATTAACTACACCACCTTCTTCTTATAGCAAATTTATGGTTGAACACAAGTTTTTAGAGTAAAAATTTTGAGAGGATGAATTGGTGAGGGAGATAGGGGGAATAGAGCCGGCCATATTATAGAGAGGATGAGGGGGACAAAACTTTCTAATCTTTTAGAAGATTTCCAAATTTGCATTAATCCCTTTTACACTTAATACTTTAAAATATGTTTTGTACATAAAAAAAGATATCATAATAAATAAAGGGGATGGGGGGCATTTTATATATATATAACAAATACCTTATGTTATGTATTTTTAATACACAAATAATTATAACCTATGGTTTTATTGTTGAAGACTTATTATTCAAACTTAGGTTATATTCAAAATGGTGAAATAAAATGTAACCCATTTTTTTCGGTTTTACAACTCTTCCCCTCTAAAAAGAAAATTTCATCCTCGAAATTGAAATAGGTAGATGAATTCAAGGTTATTCCGATTATCAAGGATGACTCGATTGGTATGACAAACGATAGGGGCGCAGATGTTTCAGCCCAAACCTATCCATAACAAGATTAATATCAAAAGTCACTAATTTCTAGAGGGAAAGTAAATTAGCAAAAGAATCTTATCATCAAAACGAAGCGGACAGTTTGATATTCGTGGTCAGACTTTTCATAGCGTAGTATCGATAAGGTTTAATTAAGTAGCGCAAGAGAGTTGCTAAATTTGTTTAGTAATATGAAACAGAAACCAAGGAATATGTTGCACCGTATCAAATAAGACAATAAACTGCACAACGTTAAGAAGAGTGTTCTCGAATGGTCCTGAAGAGTTAGCTGCCTGATCCTTGGTCAAAGAAAATACTTGCCCCTTAGCATCAGGTTGCTTCTTGTTCTCATTTCCTCTACCACCGTTTCCACCCATCTAGCAATCCCTGGCATAGCCCAATCAAACTCACAAAATAAAGTGAAATGAAACAAGCTTCCCAGTAACCCTATGACATGCCTTGCCCGGAAGGAGTTTCCCACAGTTGTCACATGGAGGAGAGGAGGCATAGTCCGGGTATATTTTCTGACCTGAAGACCCAGAAGAATGGGTGTACTGCTGACCTTGGTTCTGCCATGACTTCTGATTACTGTTGGCACCCTGCCTGTCATAACTGCGACCGTCATAACCCTTCTGATCATAACCTCTCTGATTGCTATCCTGAGCTGTCGGTCGAATAGGGTCCCCATCACGGTTTCTCTTATTATTCTGACTTGACATCTCACGAAGAATCTCAATGTTCCTAGCAGCATTGGCCACTTAAACCACATCAGTAAATTCTGTGTTCACTATCCCATCTAGAATCCAATCACAAAGTGCCCACTTAAAATGCTTGGCCTGTTCCTCCTAAGGACTTGCCTTCTTACTCACGAAACCTGCCAACCTGAGAAATCTCTTCATAAACTCTTCCCTAGTCTCTCCATCTCTCTGACAAAATCGTTTGTTGGTACTCCTCTCATACTTTTGTTGGCTACAGACCTAGGAAATAGTGCTGCAAAAAGAAGAGTCACGGAAAATCCTTCCCATGACAAGGTGAGTACATACGTTCACATCTTGGCTTGTTTAAGCCTTCCACAATTGACGAGCATCTACTTTCAACTTGTATTGCCAATATCCTAAGCATTGAATTCATCAGCACATCCCAAAACCTCGAATATCTTCTCAATGTGAGCAATCCAGTTTTCGACTTCAACTGGAGTGGTTGCGGTGCTAAAAGATCAAGGCTTCTGTTTCCCAAACCTTTCCAACAAGGTGTGGATGGTGGGAGGTTGGTCACCACTTCCCCTAGCGCCATTCTTGACAGATTGCATTGGTGAGTTACGAGTAGGGAGGCCAGATTAGCAATTGCCATCAAGTGCTCGCCTGCAACCGCCGCATCAAAAGCAAGACTCAAAAATTCGGGTGTTAGAGTAGATATCGTTGTTGTCGACCATCTTATAAATTCAACATATGAAATAGAGAAGACAATTTTAGATGTTAAGATCAAAATTCGATGGAAACGATCATATCAAAAAGGAAACCTAATAGTCTACCCCAATCCTCACCGGTCAACTAGGTTATACAGGGGGTAACCTCGCTCTGATACCTATAATTGTAAACATCCCGCTCCGATAATTAAATGAGACCAAGAGTCACATTATGGTATCATATCAGAAACTTATAAAGCAAAAGCGAAAGACTTTATTAAATAAAAATACTAAGTCATGAAACAAAATGACTTCCAAAAGTATTAAAATTCCAACAAAGTCTAAATGAAAAGAGATCTTCAAACGAAAGAAGTCTTAAACATAAATCCAAACAAAGAAAATCTATCAAGGGTCGGTCCTCTAAAAGCTTCTACTCTCAACACTCAAATCCTAGCTTCCCGCTTATTACCTGTCGCAGGAAAAGAAAAATGCGGCTGAGCTAACGCTCAGTGAACAGATATAAAAATAAAAAGGTAATAAGACAAAAGAATGAATGAAACGAATCACCAGAACCTGCTAAACAAATATCATATGAAATATGAATCTAAATGAATAAGTAGCAAGAAAAATTAAAAGATATGCCCCAGAGCTCTCAAGTATAAAATGTCTAAACACGATACATGAATAGACCCTAAACAGATATAATCATATAGCCACATAATAAGTCGTACACAGGATTTGCAACTCTTGATGTACCAAATGTGATATGGGGTGTATAGCACACACAACCATTCCCGGGCTCGGTTTTGTCGTGTTGGCTTTGTTTTTGTCTTTGTTCTTAGATTATCCGTTACTTGCACAATATTTTTTTTTAAAAAAAATTCCACAAAACACACGAATACAACGTATTTTTGGTATATTTTAGTCATTTTAGGCACGTTTTAATAGGCAAAAGGTATGTGTAATAATCACATACCAAAATACATATGTAAGCTAATAATATTCAAAGGCCATTATTCAAAAGGGAACGCCGTGGACTAATCACACCGCTACATATAGTGTCATGCCATTGGTGCATCAATGACATGGTCATGGTACCTCCATGACTAGTTCAAATAGCCCGAGCAAAGATTTAAGCAAACTGAACAAGTTACCAAAAATTCAATCAAAATAACGAATCTAATTATCATATTCAAACAAAGATCAAAGGAATCATGAATGCGAATATCAAATCAAACAGAATATCAATGAATATAAATGAGTCATGAGTACGGATAGCAAATCAGACGGAATATCAAACGAACCAAAGTAGCTAAAACAAATGAGAATCAAGACATGAGGTGTCCTTACTAAAAGGACGGAATATTTATACCTTAACAACCGCGCAATGGAGAGGAAGAATACAAAGGCAAAAGATCACACCCTCGACACCGGATCAACATGAATCCATGATTACATATCATTATATATCTTATTTTATATGTTCATTGCTAAATCTTACTACCTATAGCACTTAATGAAACCTAATTAGGGTTTTTTTAATTTTCAGAATTTGTGAACTTTTCTAGAGTTGGTTTCGAATTTTATAGACCCATTAAACGACCTCCTAAAATTCTACCAAAAATCACAGAGGTTCCCACATGTGTCTAGTATGTCCATGAATTTTGATTGATTTTATTTCCATGTATAAATACACCTTTAACCATCGTTACTAAAACTGATCCAGAAAATGACCTGCTGGTACTTTCGAAACGTTCTCCTTCACGTTTAAAAACCATACTTAGACTACTCATAAATTCTGAAAAACAATTTTGGAAGTAGCTTATATCATGATGATTTCAGTTTCGAGTTTTTATAAAGCTAACTCCTTATGGTGTGAGAATTAAAAAATCAAAAATAATACTAATGAACTTTTCGGACAGAAATTCCAGATTCGACACTTAATCTTATAAAATCTAAAAATCAACCTTCCCGACCTCCAATTGACATGAGTCCGACTTTTCCAGAAACTAGACTCTTTGAATTTAACTTTAGGCTCAAGAATCATGTCAAAACTCGTTTTTATAACCAAGTTATTCCTCGATCAATATGACCCAAAATTCTGGACAGAAACATGAAGACATATAAACCCTAATTCTTACCAATCCTCTTCATAAAAACATGTCCTAGGGTTTCTAATCTTGTAGGTTTTCATTAAGACATCATTAATAATTATCTAGGGTTTCATAACATGATTTTAACAAGATTATTTTAGGTTCAATCATAAAGAATTTTACAAGATTATTACACATGTTTTCCTTTTACAATTCTATGATTTTATGTAAAAACTTATGTATGAATCATGGTGACACAAGGAATGAATTCAAAAGAACATGGAATACCTATGGAATCAAGAATGGAGAGGATCACAAGAACAAAAATACCAAAGAATCAAGAATCAACAATCACACCAACACACCAAGGCTTGAATAACTCTACCCAAACCCCCAATTACTACACCACCTTCTTCTTATAGCAAATTCTATGGATGAACACAAGTTTTGAAGTAAAATTTTGAGGTGAATGGTGGGGAAAGGGGATAAGGGGGGGGGGGGGATGCCGGCCATATATATAGAGAGGAGAGGGGGACAAAAATTTCCTATTCTTTTAGAAGATTTCAAAAGATTTGCCTTAACCCTTTTACACTTAATACTTAAAATAGGTTTTGTAAATAAAAAAAGATATCATACTAAATAAAGGGGGGGGGGCATATATACATATATATATACATATATACATATATATATATATATTAAAACAAATACCTTATGTTATGTATTTATAATACATAAATAATTATAACCTAAAGTTTTAATGTTAAAGACTTATTATTCAAACTTATGTTATATTCAAAATGGTGAAATAAAAATGTTAACCAAATTTTTGGGTTTTACATTTAATATGGCTAATACGGTTTTCTATCATTTGGCTTGTACCACTCTTTTATCTTCTGATTATTTTCTTGCATGTTTATTGTGTTTTGAATTGATTATTGTCACCATAAAACCTGTGCCAGTCTCTCAGGCTGAAAACCCCCCATTATCATTAGAACTAGGTTTAACATAGCTTTAACAAGTAATTAGAATTAACTAGATTAATTAAAATACTGATAGAATATAAGGTTAACGACCTCGCTCTTAGTGTTCGACATCCTACTTACCACGAAACTCCACCCGATCAGGTACACTTCCCGTTAAAGTGTTGTTTTAGGATAAGTCGGCTAAATATAAAATTAAAACTTGATAATCAATAATTTGACCCTACATGACAACACATCAAGTTTTTGGCGCCGTTGCCGGAGAGTGAAAAAGTTTAACCTTTAATTTTGATTAGTATTTCTAACCATTTATAATTTAATTAGCATAATTTAATTCTGTTTGTATTAAATTGCATTGTGTGTTTAATTGTTTGTTTAAATTACAGCATTATTTATTTGTTTTCAAAGTACTCTGTTCTGGTAGATCAACTAATACGTCGTATCCACCAGTTGGATACGACGTATCAAACCTTTTACTCAAACAGCGTATTGATTGATGCGGTCTAAACAACGCATCTGTTTTTCCAAACAATACGGCGTATTCTGTAAACTCAATACGGCGTACTGGTATTCAACAGATCAATAGAGCATATTCAAATTAATTGAGTACGGCGTATTGATCATCTGATACAGTAGCAGAACTAAAAATTGATTTTCGTGTTTAATTTTTTGTATTCTTTTCAAAGATCTTGTCCTATTGATTTATTATCCTATGTTTCAGGTGATGCATGACAAGGATTTCTACTAAGGAACTAATTACACCTTTTGAAAACCCGAAAAGAGTATTTCGCTTAAAAAGGAGGCTTTTTGAGACACCTGGTCTTGTGGAATCAAGTTCACCAGAATTCGATTTATTTTCTAATATCAAAGAACATTCAGAAGAAGAAGAAAATACAGAAGTTATGACGAAAATAATGGAACAATACATGAGCAAGACCCGTGGGAATTATGGGTCAGGAGTTGCTAGGCCCAAGATTAATAACAAAACTCATTAAGAATTAAAAGGGTAATATCTCATGAAACTTCGCGAAAATACTTTCAGCGGTTAAGAACATAAAGACGCAAACGAACACATCGAAAAAGTCCTTGAGATCGTTGACTTATTTCATATCCCTAAGGTAACTCAAGATCAAATAATGCTTCGAGCTGTCCCCATGTCCTTAACTAGAGCCGCGAGTCGTTGGCTTAGCAATGAACCATCAGGTTCGATTACAAATTGGGAAACCCTGAAAACGAAGTTTCTAAACAAGTACTGGCCACCTGCTCGTACTACAAAGAAGATGGAGTTAATTAACAACTTTCAGCAAGAACCGGGCGAAAGCCTTTTTCGAGCCTAGGAAATATTTAAGGAACTCTTGATGAAATGCCCCCAGCACTATTTGACTGATATGGAGGAAGTAATCTTGTTTTATAATGGGCCTGATGTTCCAACTAGACAAATCCTTGACTCAAAATGTGCCATTCCTACCAAAACTGCCGCCGATGCAAAAGTAGCCATCCAAGAGATGGCCGAATACTCTTAAAAATGGCACAATGGAACATCCTCAAAAAACAAAAGTACTGATACTTCTGACGGACTAGCTGCTATAAAAGCCCAACTCAATAGCCTTGGGAGAGAAATTAAGAAGGTCAACGAGAAAGTATACGCTGCTTAGGTTGGATGCGAACTATGCAAAAGACCACACTACACAAAGGACTGTCCAATCAAGGAATAGGGGAAAACCCTTGAAGAGGCTTACTACACACAGTTTGGTGCACCTTATCAACCTAGGGGACAGTACAGAGCAGCAGGGCCAGGATTCTACCAACGTAACAACGGAAATTCTTCGTACCCTGATCGAAGACAAACCTTGGAGGAATCAATGACCAAATTCATGGCTGAATCAGCAAAGAGACACGAAGAGAACTCAAACATAATTAAATAAATTTGAGCTTCTACCGATGCAACTATAAGAAATTAAGGAGCATCGATTAAGACCTTGGAAATTCAAATTGGTCAAATAAGCAAAGTCTTACAGGAAAGAGGAATCAGAAGTCTGCCCGACTCAACAGAACCAAACCCAAGGGACCATGTCAAATTGATCTCAACTGGTAAAGCTTATTTAACTAGAATACGTTATATTGGGTCAGGCCAGTACGTTGTATCAGACTCACAGTACAGTAACTTATTTTTTGGAACAGTTCCATTTCCTAATCGACTACATGGTTACTGCTGTGATTGGATAGAGGCAAATGAAGTAAAGATTCTGGAAACCTATGATCACACCTTGCCTCAAAATGAAAAGGACCCAGGGAGCTTTACTCTACCATGTTTTAATCATAATGCTTGTTTTGATAAAGCCCTTGTTGACCTAGGAGCAAGTGTTAGTTTTATGTCATTCTCTACCCACTCCAACCATGGTCTAGGTGATTTAGTTTACACTAGGTTAACTATTGAACTGGCTGACAGAACAATTAAACATCCAAGGGGTATTTCAAAAAATGTGCTAGTTAGGATTGGTAAATTTATTTTCCCCATAGACTTTATTATCTTAGACACACCCGAGGATGACGATGCCCCTTTGATCCTCGAACGACCATTCTTATCTACCGCTCATGCCAAGATAGATGTTTTCAAAAGGAAAATTACTCTTAGGATTAAGGAAGATAAACTTGTTTTCAAAAGCATTAAACCAACCACTAGCATAATTAGGAGGGTCTAGGTGTTAAAAGATGGAACAAATCTTGATTCCAAAACTGAGTTTGTAGGAGAGGCTGTTAATGAATCATTCGACCCCCACTATGGTAATTATATTGAATTAAATGATTTGGATATTCCTCTAGAACCTAGAATGAATAATTTTGAACCAACCCTTGATTTGTCAATGAGCCTACTTATAAAAATTGTTACAAAATGAAATTTTCTTGTATGATTGGGTATAGACATGTTAGTGATGATTTCCCCTTTCTTTATCCATTAATGTTATGTCCAAACATTTTTATAATTCTATAATTAAGGACAAACGTGATCAGGAAGGGAAGAATCTTGCAGGGACCTTAATTGACATACCTATTTTCGTTGGGAATATTTCTATTATTTCAGGCTTCTCAATCATTGACGATGTCAATATAACAAGCGGTGTTGTGCTCGGCATGCCATTTTGTAAGAAGTTTGTGCCATGCCAAAAGATTATAGAGAGATTCGCTCACAGGGACGAGTACGAGTGAATAGACGATGAATGAAGCGAAGAGAAGAAAAAGTCTAACTTAAAGACTAGCTGAAAGAAAAGTGCTTATCGGGAGACAACCCAGTTTTTTTAATTGTTTAAAAATTGTAATTTTAATTGTTTAATTGAGTCTGTCTTCCCAGACACTCAATACGGCGTATCGAAACACTATGGATACGCTGTATCGAACCTGTTTGGACGTTGTCAGTCTTTAATTTCTACAAAACTTTAAAACATTTATTTTTACAGGATACAATACGGCGTATCTTTGGGTTTGGGATACGGCCTATTGACTACCTGTACAGTGTGTTTATTTGTTTTCCTGCATTGTAACCATTGTATAACCGAGATAGAAATTGCACTTTTGTCTTCTAAACTTTTATGCAGGACCTTGCTGTAAAGAAATTGACGATACGATATACTCTGAAAAAGACGTGTGTTGAACTCGTATGAGCATTCTGACGCCTCGTCAACACACTTTTGCTCAATAACTCAAATTGAAGAATCATCCCGAGCAACATATTAGGGGAGTTCCTCGTTCAAATTCTATTTCCCATTTTCAAATTGTTTTATCTATACAATGAGGATGTTGTATAATTTAAGTAGGGGGATGGAGAATTAGAACGCCTACTTGTCCTTTCTTTTACAAATAATATGATATATGCTTAAATTATGCCAAATTTAACATTTTTTTAGCATAACTTTTGTAAAAATTACTAGTTACATGACCTTGCGCACTATAACCCTTAATACCAAATTGAGAGAATTAAGCCTATTCCGTTTCCAAACATTTACTAAAAAATTCCACAAAAATTATGAGTGTGTCGGTGATGTAGTGGAATTTAGAACTTGGCTTGGTATATCACTCGAGACCACAACGATGAGTACTATGGACTTAGATGGAGTAACGTGTTTAACTGGTAAATTTTTTAGGAATACACCAAAAAGCCTAATGTTGTAAAATTAACTAACTACACTAGTTAGTTAAACCCCGTGTAACCCTTTGCTTACTCTCACTATAAGAGTAAGATCCCCTAGAAAAACCTGTTGAGCCACTCATGTCTTTTTCCCACCAAATGTCTATTTTGTTACACCTTTACACCTTAGCCTACCCTGTAGATTAAGACTACTTAATCAAGTTGCTAGTTGCTTTTGTGTAAAGTTTTGTATTTCCTGTGTCAAAATGAAATTTTCTATCTCTAGTTAGGTCGGGAAATTGCAAAATGCAATGGGAAAATATGTAGCTTGTATATTTTGCTACTTTCACGATTATGTATTATGTTCGAAGATGAAGTGTTGAAAGGAAAAAAAATTTCGGATGAATTATGATTGTGAAGACGCTGAAATTACACCAAGATTTATGTTTGAAAAAAATATATTAAAAATAGAAAATGCATCAAAAAAGAGGAGGACAAATTCATAGTCGGTTCATTGAAACTTAAACCGGTGAAATACTTGGAAGGATCGATTATTCGTTGATACGTGGATAAAAATCAACGATGTATAGTTTTGTATAAAGTGGCCGATATCACCACTTTCGTAAAAGTTCTAAAAACAGTTGGGCATGCTCATCAGGTAAGTTATACCGTTATGGGAACGCCAACTTAGGTTGTCTTTGTCATTTCTATGATCGAGGCATTTGTTTATATTTCTGAGACTTTATCATGGAACGGTCTGGAAAAGTTACTAGAAACTTTATACCTTATTTGTCCAAGCTTAATCTATTTGTTTTGTGAATTTTATTTAACAACAATTTACTTTCATTTTCTAGCAACTAACCTTAGGTTTTACTCGAACGAGATTGAGATCGAGTCAAGCATGTCTTATTCTCGAGCCGCTTAACGGCATGTAGCGTGATCAGCCACTCACTTGTTGTATTAACCTCATGTGAAAGTTGAGTGAAATCCCCTACCCTATATCATTACGGCCGTGTATGTATGATTGAGCTGCCTTGTTGGCATGGTACTTTTAGTAAAAGATTGTTAGAATGATCAACACTTAAGCAAATTACCCAATTGTACTTTATGAACTTGTATTCTTCACTTCTAGCCTATGTGGAGATGTGTAATCCTTGCCATCATATGATATGAAACTAATCACGACTGAGCAAATGAACGTACCAATTAAATGTTACACCCTAGATTAGTTGAGTGATCTGAGTGTTTTTATTCTCCATATTTCGTAAGGTGCTTGGTCTTGTACAGGTGATTAAAACGAAAGAAATGCTTAACGAAAGAATCCTTAACTTCGGTTATGATACATTTTCAATACATTTCTAGAGTCTACTTGAGGACAAGTAGGATTCAAGTGGGGGGATATTTGATGACATCAAATAACGTTACATTTATACCATCATTTATCCCGAATAAATTATCTACTTTTATACCATTATTGCAAGAATCGTTACTTAATTGCTTAAAGTTGTAAATTGCAGTATTTGCGGAATGATTTGCGAAGACATGCTAAAAGGCGCACTTTTTGAAGCTAAACGACGATATTTGAAGATTGCTTATTTCTGCTCAATACGCCATATTTAGAAAAGGAGATACGGCGTATCAGTGCCTGGACTTCACAAGAAAATGCGTTTATTCAATTCTCTATATGACGTATCCTGCCTATCTACATACGTCGTATCCAGCTGGATAAACATTCAAAGATCCTATAATAAATATAAATGAGGGAAAGATATATTTGATTGATTGTGAACGTAACGCGCACTCCAAGGAAATTACCCCTATACGCCGTATTGACCTCACTCAATACGGCGTATCCATCAATTTTTAGAGACTATAAATAGAAGACTCAAAAACGAGTTTTTAGTGTACAAAATCATATTCTTTATACCATACACATAAAATTCGATTTTCTGAAGAGAAGAAGAGCAGCCAAAGGTCAAACATCGATCACGATTCCATAGAAGACACCGTGTAATTCCTATACTATTGTAATCATTTAATTTTTGGTATCGTTCGGTAAAACATTTAGTTTACCTTGGTTATTTGATCACACTTGTATAATTACAATGGTTATGGGCTAATACCCTCGGGTATTATCCATCTTAATGAAGATTTAATGTTTGGGTAGTTATAATCTAATTGCTTAATTTATCGTTGATTGTTTAATTATGTTTATCACCTAATACTTGTCTACGTGTTTGAATATGCGACATATCATTCAACTGGGTCTAGTGATACCTAACAAGTAATCTAGATACTAAGATAGCTCTCCATATCGTGTTTTATATTACTAGACCAATAGGATCACAAATAATGTTCTATCTTTGCAGTTAACTTATGAGCTTAGTTGGACCAGCAGGTGACCCGTATGTTTCAACAAGTATGTTCTTAATTAATTGGTAAGGACTTGAACACTGAACTACCAGTATATAAAATACCGTCAAACTGTAAGTGGGTAAAGTCTCGATGGGCTAGGTTTTAACAAGATCATCATTGCTTTAATCCCTAGTTATATTATAATTAAACTAAAATGATGATTTATGCGGATACGTTAATTGTGACAGGATTCAACGTGTCTAGGTCTGAGGATGATGTCCCGCCTAAGTCTTAAGAATGATATGCCGCTTCGAGATAAGTAATCATTGCACTAAACAAACAAACCAACATTTAATCAAATTTAATATGGCTAATACGATTTTCTATCATTTGGCTTGTACCGCTCTTTTATCTTATGATTATTTTCTTGCATGTTTATTGTGTTTTGAATTAAATATTGTCACCATAAAACCCGTGCCAGTCTCTCAGGCTGAAAACCCCCCATTATCATTAGAACTAGGTTTAGCATAGGTTTAACAAGTAATTAGAATTAACTAGATTAATTAAAATACTGATAGAATATAAGGTTAACGACCTCGATCTTAGTGTTTGACACCCTACTTACCACGAAACTCCACCCGATCGGGTATACTGCCCGTTAAAGTGCTGTTTTAGGATAAGTCGCCTAAATATAAATTTAAAACTTGGTAATCAATAATTTGACCCTACATGACAGCACATCATCTTGCAATTGGAACATTCGTTTCTCACCAGCAACGATGAGATCTAGGTTACAGTTTTTAGGGCCCAGTATGCACGGTGTTCAATTTCAAATGGCAGGTGGCAATTTTTAACGTATACGAGCTTGTATGGTGTTGTTCCGGTTGGTGTCTTGTAAGCTGTACGAAAATCCCACAGAGCATCATCAAGTTTTCTTGACCAGATGGCAGGATTGTCTTTAACAGTTTTTTCAAGAATTCTTTTGAGAGCTCTGTTCGTGTTTTCAACTTGACCACTTGTTTGAGGGTGGTACGATGTAGAGAATCGGTGGTTAACTCCATATATTTTCATGGTTTTTTCCATTATCTTATTGCAGAAATGAGTTCCTCTGTCGCTTATGAGAGCTTTGGGCATTCCAAAATGTCAAAATAGTTTCTTCAGAAAAGTAATAATAACTCTGGCATCGTTTGTTGGTAGAGCTTGTGCTTCGGCCCATTTAGATACATAGTCGACAGCGACTAAAATGTATTCGAATTTTTATGATTTCAGAAAGGGTCCCATGAAATCGATACCCCATATGTCAAAAATTTCGCATACTTGAATGCTGTTTAAAGGAATCTCATCACGTTTGAAATATTTCCTGTCTTTTGACATGATTCGCAAAGGCGAACTTGAGTATGAGCTTCTTTGATGATGGTCGGCCAGTAGAAACATGAGTCTAAGACTTTCTTAGCAGTTGTGTTTGGTCTATAATGTCTACCGGTTGGTCCGTGGTGACATTGATCTAAAATGGTTCGGGTTTCTGATCCCAAGACACAGCATCTGATCATACCGTCAGAACATACTTTGAAGAGGCAGGGTTCCTCCCAGAAGTAGTGTTTGAGTTCAGAGAAAAATTTCTTCTTTTGCTGGTACGTCATTCCTTTAGGTATGATATCACTTACTAAATAATTCGCAAAGTCTGCGAACCATGGTTCATTTCTAGTGTTTATTTCCATGAGAGTTTCTCTAGGAAAGTTATCGTCAACTACACTGTCATCACTTGTTTCATCATTTTTAATCCGATATAAGTGGTCGATAGCAAAATTTTCTGTACCTTTTATGTCTTTGATTTCGATATCAAATTCTTGTAAGAGCAGTATCCAACAGATAAGGCGTGGTTTAGCATATTATTTCTTGAATAGGTGTCTGAGAGTTGAGTGATCAGTGTGCACAATCGTATTTGATAATACCAAATAGGATTGGAATTTGTCAAAAGCAAAGACTACAACCATAAGTTCGTTTTTAGTAATTGTATAGTTCTGTTGAGCTGCATTGAGAGTTTTGCATGAAAAGTAGATTGAGTGAAAGTTTTAACCATCTTTTTGACCTTAGATTGCTCCTACTGCGAAATTGCTTGCATCACACATGAGTTCAAATCGAAGATTCCAGTTTCGGCTTACGATCACAGGAGCACATGTGAGTTTCTCTTTTAATAACTTGAATGCGTTGTGACATTCTTCATCGAATTCGAATGGAGTATCTTTTTCAAGCAACTTGGTGAGAGGACGGGCGATTTTAGAGAAATCTTTAATGAATCTTTGGTAGAAACCTGCATGTCCTAGAAAACTTCTAATACCTTTGATATTAGTGGGGGTGGAAGTTTGAAGATTACGTCAATCTTTGCTTTGTCGACTTCTAGGACTGCTTCAAATACCTTGTGTCCAAGCACAATTCCATCTTTAACCATTAAGTGACATTTTTCCCAGTTAAGGACAAGATGTGCATCTTTGCAACGTTAAAGCATTTTATCAAGATTGTTCAGACAGTGGTCAAAAGAACTTCCAAAGATAGAGAAATCATCCATGAACACTTCGATGAATTCTTCGATCATGTCATGAAATATAGCCAACATGCACCTTTGGAAAGTAGCTGGAGCATTACATAAACCGAAATGCATTCTTCTATAAGCGTATGTACCAAAAGGACATGTGAACGTTGTTTTTTCTTGGTCCATAGGATCGATTGGTATTTGAAAATATCTGGAAAAACCATCTAGGAAACAGAAGTACTTATTTCATGCAAGTCTTTCTAACATTTGATCCATTAATGGCAAAGAGAAATGGTCTTTTGCAGTTGCTTCATTGAGTTTTCGATAATCGATACATACTCGCCAACCTGTAACAATTCTTGTTGGGACAAGTTCATCTTTTTCGTTAGTAACAACTGTGATACCACCTTTCTTTGGTACACAGTGAATGGGGCTTACCCAAGGGCTATCGGCGATTGGATAAATGATACATGTATCGAGCAGTTTAACTATTTCTTTTTTCACAACTTCTTGCATGTTTGGGTTTAATCTTCTTTGTTTTTGAACAACTGGCTTTTTGTCTTCCAGGAGTTGAATTTTATGTTTACAAAAAGATGGACAGGTTCTAGGAATGTCTGTAGTTTTCCAAGCAAAGGCTTGCTTGTGTTTTTTAAGAACGGATATGAGTTTGTTTTTATTTTCTTCAGAAAGTTGAGATGATATGATAACAGGAAGGAACGAGGGTTCTTCTAAGAATACATATTCCAAGTTATCAAGAAGAGGTTTGAGTTCAAGATCCGTAGGAGGTTCTTCAAGAGATGTTTTGATCTTGTAATCAGTGTTGAAAGTGATTTTTTTAAATGGTGGTTCTTCGGTGTCGGATTCGGATTCAGAGTTTTTATCGGCAGTCATTGCCATGAATTCATCAAATTCAGTAAAGAGTTTTT
>BQNB010113482.1:0-21930 GCA_026074375.1 Tanacetum coccineum
AACTCGACATTTAGCTTTGTATCGTAAATCGGTGTAAGCAACGTTGTGTACGGTTTTCTCTGCCATAAGGGAGTTTGTTGACAAAGTGAAGAAAACTCTCGAGTTTGGTGCTCGGGAAGTAGAGTAGGGCGAAGAGGTGCTTCGTTACCGAACCATTATAAATCATTGCGTTGTGGTTTGATTGTTCTTACTCTTATCTCTTGTCTTACATTACTTTTTCATATCATTTTATTGATTGTTTAGATAAGTATATTGTTCATATTGTGCAAGTGTTGAATTCACATAAAAGTCGAATCTAAAATTTTACAAACAAATTTAAAACCTTTAATTAAAAAGCGGTAAACTATTCAACCCTCCTTCTAGTTTTCCACAATTTGTATTAAGAATAAAGCATTTACTTCTGAATACTCTAAAATAGTTAAGGTTTGGTTTCCTACCTCTTAATAACTCGTATGGAGTTTTTCCTAAAATACGTCTAATGCAAACTCTATTAATTATATAGGTTGACGTATCGACCGCATTACACCAAAATTTTTGAGGAATGGATTGTTCGTTTAACATGGTTCTACTCATTTCTTGTAGAGTGCGATTTTTTCTTTCTACTACCTCATTTGATTGTGGAGTACGAGGAGCGGAAAAATTATGAGATATCCCATTTAAATCACAATAGTTTCCGAATTGTACTTCATTATCAAATTCTCGACCATGATCTGTTCTAATTGATACAATGGAACATCCTAATTTGTTTTGGATCATTTTGCTAAATATTTTGAATTTTTCGAAGGCTTCGGTTTTATTTGCTAAAATCTAGTCCATGTGAATCGAGAATAGTCATCTACGATTACTAAGGTATAACGATTCCCTTCATAGCTTCGTATGGCGGAAGGGTCAAACAAATCCATGTGAAGTAGTTCTAAGCATCTAGTTGTTGAAATTATATTTTTAGCCTTGTGACTTGCATGAGCTTGTTTTCTAATTTTGCACGCATCATAAAAATGTCGGTCGTATTTAAGTTTGGGTAGATTTCTAACTAACTATTTAGATGCTAATGATTGAATTAGTTGCATATTCGCGTGACCTAATCTCCTATGCCATAGTGTGGAGTTTTTGTCTAATGTTGCAAGACATATTTTATCTTCCGGTTTATTTCCTAGTTTCATTACATATATTCCTCATTTCCTAATTCTTTTACCTATAACCTTTTCGTCTTTAATTATTTCGCTATCGTGTTCGGTAAATATTACTTTGCATTTATTATCACATATTCGACCTACACTAAGCAAGTTATATGTTAAGTTATCTACGTGCTTAACATTTTCAATTATTAGGGAGTCTTGAGAAATCATACCTTTGCCTATGATTTCACCGCGCAAGTTGCTCCCAAAAATCACGTTACCTCCGTTGTATGCTTTGTATGAAGAAAATAATTTTTGATTACCCGTCATGTGTTTTGAGCATCCACTATCTTTAATCCACTCATCGGGTTCCAAGTTTATTCCTAAGCATATTTCATCGGGCGCTTGAGCAACAAGACAAGTTTCATCTTTAGTCTTTTCCACTTCATCTTCTCCATTGTCGCTCCATGCTCCTCCAATAAATGCTTTTTGATCGTTGTTCTTTGGCGGCTTTGAACATTCTCCAATGAGGTGATTTGGATCACCACATCTAAAACATTTTCTTTCACTTTTACCATAACCATCATTTCTACTTCTTTGGAATGTTTTTCTATCGCCTCGTGGTTGTCTTACAAATCTTCCTCATCTCTTGAAGAATTTCTTGAATTCCTTTACGGCCATAGCATACTCTTCGTCTTCACTATCGGAGCTTGAGCTATCTTCATCACTTACTTCCTTTTTCACCTTTAATGCAAGAGATCTACTTTGTTCTTTCTTGCCTTTGACCGTTTTAAATCTTTCTTTATTACTTCTTCATAAACTTTCAAGTTTCCAATTAGTTCATCAAGAGGTAAGGTTGTTAGATTCATTGATTCTTCAATCGTCGCGACTTTCGCGCGCTATTTTGGATGTAATGCCCTAAGAAATTTCCTAACACAATTCTTGCTAGAAAAACTTTCATCAAGTGCTTTTAGACTAGTGATAATAGTGTTAAATTTAGCAAATGCATTATCTATTGATTCCTTATACGGAATCATAAATTTTTTATATTGTTGAACAAGAAGATCTATTTTTCTAGCTTTGACTTGATTATTACCTTGATGAGTGATTAATAAAGTATCCAAAATTTCTTTTGCGGTTTGACACATAAAAATTCTTTCGTATTCTTTACGTGGCAAAGCATTATAAATTACCATTTTAGCTTCATTATTTTTTGCAAGTTTCTTTTTAAGATCATCATCTTGTTAATGAAAAGATACAATTTCATCCTTTTTAGTTTCGGGATTAAATTGAATAGGAGGAAAATCACCATCGGTAATAACATGCCAAAGATCTAGATCTTTTGACTTCACATAATAAGTTTCAAATCCTGTTTTTTCCCAATAAATAAATCCATCACTTTCATATTGTTTGGCGATCTTTCATAATTGCCCTTGCTAAATATTTCGATTCCATAAAACATTCAAGTTTTAAAATACAATTTATTTTAAAATCTTGTTTGACGTGTCTCTTGATACCAATTGTGGAAACTAGAAGGGGTTTGAATATTACCATTTTGGTTAAGGTTTAAAGTGTTTATAAAAATTCTAGATTCGACTTTATGTGAATTCAACACTTGCACAATATGAACAATATACTTATCTAAACAATTAGATAGTATATAAGAAAAAATAATGTAAGACAAAAGATAAGAGTTAAGAAACAATCAAACCACAACGCAGGTTTATAGTGAACGGTAACGAAGCACCGTCTTCGCCCACTCCACTCCTCTGAGCACTAACTCGAGATTTTCTTCACTATGGTCCAACAACTCCTTATGACGGAGAAACCTTACACAACTTTTGCTTAACTGATTTACACTCTAAGCTAATGTCAGTTCTAATATTACTAGAACCAATCTACTACAACTTCACAACTTCACTACACAACTTGACTTCACGACTTGATCACGACTACACAACTTCTTCACACCTTAGTTTTCTTCACACCACTACTTCACCAAGCCACTACTATAATCACACCTAACTAACACTACTAGGAAAGATCACCAAGATCTAACTATACTTACAACAATCACCAAGATCTAACAACTACACAACTTTACAAGATTTACAAGTTATGATATGGATGCAATAAGATTGCAACAACACACAAATGTGTAATACTTCTTCACTTGATGATGGAAGTATTCTTCTCTTGCACTTGAGGAATTGAGTTTTGATCACTTGGAAAGAAAGCTTTATGATTAGATGATCAAAGGATTTTAATGAGATGTGTGGGCTGTTTTAGAACAGAAAAAATGAGTGCAAAATGTGAGAAAATAGTAAGGAAAAGTCTAGTATTTATAGGACAAACTGGAGGAGCGTCTACCTATGGGTGGTCCCCTTAAATAGGTGGGCGGTCCCCTTAAAATTAAGGGGGCCGCCCGTGTATTTAAGGGGGCCGCCTAAACTAGGGGCTCCCTAGTTTGTATTTTGTGTAGGGGAAATTTTCTGGAACTTTTCTAGCCATTTTAGGTCCGAAAATTTGAATTTCAAAATGTTTATTTTGAATAAAACATTTCTTTTAATTGTAGAAAATGTTTTGTAATGTTTATAAAAATGTTTACAACATTTTATAAAAGTGTGAGGTTGAATAAAAATTCATTTGATCATAAAATGCATTAAGCATTTATTTATTCATACCTTTAAGTGATATAATTTTCGAAATGAAAATTTACTACTAATTACTTGTTTTCGTTTAATTTTACATTGAACGTTTTTATATTTTGTGATTATCAAAACGTAAAGATGTGAAAAATATTAATAATGTTTTTGGGCATTATTTCTATCAACAAGAACCAAACTTTTCACACATGTATTTTAAGGACTAAAATACTAACCCGCTCACTAACATATTTTCAGGACTAAAATACTAACCCGATCTCACTTACGTATTTTAAGGACTAAAATACTAACCTGATCTCACTGACGTATTTTCAGGACAAATACTAACCTGATCTAACTAATGTATATGATTGGTGACTGCGAAGTAGATTTGCACAAAGGATGTAACAAATGTTACGAAAGCTAAGGGTTGAAAAGAGTCGAGCCGAGCCCGAGCTCGAGCTCGGCTCATTTATATTTTAGAAAGCTCGATTCGACTCGTTTCGAGCCTAAAGATTTGAGCTCGAGCTCGGCTCGTGGTATGATATATAAAGCTCGAGCTAGGCTCGGGCTCGGCTCATTGTGATACTTTTATAGAAAATAAAGCTTGACATCTTGAACTTACTTGTTCGAGCTCGTTTATTTGTTCTGGGCTCGTTTACTAGAGCTCGTTTAGGCTCGCGAGCCTAGTCGAGCTTTGTATATAAAGCTCAGGCTCGAGTTCGATCATTAAATGAGCTCCAATTTAGGCTCGAGCTCGTTTAGGCTTGGCTTGTTTGAGCTATTTACCGATCCGATTATGAGCTTTTCAAGAACGGCTCAACTCCTTTCCACCCTAGCTCGTATTCGTGTTTACAACTCGTATCTGATAAACTAGTTGCCGTTTCAACTAGGGGTGAGCAGAAAAACCGAAAAAGCCGAAAACCGAAACCGAACCGAATCGAAAACAACCGAACCAAACTAATAACCGAACCGAACTACAAATTCGGTTTTCGGGTTGGACAATCTGAATCGAAAATCGAATTTATATACATATTTTTTATATATTTATATATATAAAAAGACCATTAAAATTTAATCCTAGTATAAAAAAAAACTTTTTATTTGCTAATTTTCTATGTAATTATTTTTTTTTTAATAAATGATGTAATTCGGGTTATTCAGGCCAACTCGAAAATCGAACCGAATTCAAATTTGATTTTCAGTTTGGTTCTGTTGAATTCTAGTTCGATTCGGTTTTCAATTTGACCAATTTTTTTTTAACCGAACAACCCCGTAACCGAACCGATCAACACCCCCGGTGTCGACAAATCACAACTTGGGCCAGGCCAAGCCCATGTTAACCAAACCTAATTCAACCACGTCCAAAAACACAACACAGTCACAAAGCACTTGTGTTTTCTCAACATCCTTAAACCCTAAAACCAATCCAAACATAACATAAACCAATAAAACCCTATTTCCCACTTTTTCTTTTGCCTCCATCTCCATTTTTCTATCAAAAAAAGATGGGTGGAAGTGACAGTGAAGCAGATAAATCAGCACTTAAGGAAAAAAAGAAGTTGTTGGCATTAGCACCAATTGCTAAACCACTTGCTGGCAAAAAGCTGTCTAAGCGTACCCTTAAACTTGTTCGAAAAGGTTTGTTTTCTTCTTGTGTTTGGTTAATGTTATATGAAGTTTTATTTGTTTTATTTGTTTTTTATTTTTTTTATATTTTATATGTAGCTGCGGAACATAAATGTTTGAAGAGAGGAGTTAAGGAAGTTGTCAAAAGTATCAGACGTGGTAATAAAGGGTATGTTTTGTGTTGCAATTTAAGTTTTGGATTATTATTTCGATAAATATTTATCAGGTTTGTTTTCTTAATGCAAATATGCAATTTGTGTTGTGTTTATATCTTGTTTATTTTTCCGGTCTTTAAGTGAGAAATGGGGATTAGTTTTGTAGTATATGGTAGCGGAAAGTGGATTTGTTTAAGACGTAAGTCGCAGCAGGATGATTGCTACGAAGGAATGTGTTTTTATTCTTGAGCTATAAAACATATATATAAAATTTCAAATGGCCAATTGAAAAGCGAATGAAAACAATTGAACCAGTCATTAGAAAGACTCAAGCCATCTTAGATGTGTGCAAGTCTGTAGCGAAAAACAAAAAGATAGTGATGGAAAATAAATTGACGCATATAGTTTGGTGTATCAAGTAGTATCAGACCTAGATTGCATATTGATTTTGGGGTGAAAGATGAAGTCTTTGCTAATCTATGGATTTCTTTTGGTTTATGCAGAGTGTGTGTCATTGCTGGAAACATTACTCCAATTGATGTCATAACTCATGTCCCAATATTATGCGAAGAGGCCGAGATACCTTATGTTTATGTTACATCAAAAGAAGTAAGTTTACTAATCTCTTGATTCTACTATGCCCATTTTTGCTCATAGTTTTGTTTCATGTTATTAGCCTGCTATTGGTGTCCATGTTATTCTGGCATTCGAACCTCAACAGTATATATTGTGCCCCAGTTCTTGGTAACTACGTAGCCATTCACATATCATAATGTCTGTTACAGGATCTTGCAAATGCAGGTGCAACCAAAAGACCGACATGTTGTGTTCTTGTTCTCCCTAAGCCAACAAAGGGAGAACTTGGAGAGGACGACCAACAGAAACTGAAAACCGAATACGATCAAGTTGCTACTGAAGTATCTTCGCTTGCCGCTTCTTTGTTTTGAACACAATTGTTTGTATCTTTCTGATATTAAATGCATCTCATGTACTTTAGTTTGTTAGTATCAGATGTTTGAATTCTGAATCTCACATTAGCCTATCTTGAATCTTAGTTCATCCATAGCTTCTCCTTGGTGTTTATGTCTCAAAACCTTTCAAGATATGCCTAGTTTAAAAATCCAATTCGATGTTACTACTCATATAAGTCACTTCTTTAGAGGTGGTAAAATTGTCTGAGCAAAAGAGTAATTTGTTACGAGTTGAACACGTTTAACGACTGATAAGAGACCATTCTAATCAGTTTTTTGATAAATAAATGTTTTTGTATGTAAAATAAATTTTGGTGGATCCTCTATGAGTTTGATATTTTGATGTGTCAAATATGAGAGCGAGTATAAAATATTGTTTCGGTAACACTGAATTTTGCTTAAGATGCTTTCCTTCTAGTTTAACTAGCTGAATAGTTAGATGATATACATCCTAATTAGATCAACTTTGTCACGAATAATCACCGACAGAATTGCTGTGCCGAGTTTATCAATTAACATCACCCCAATTGATGCAACCGTTAACAAGACCAAAACATCAAAGCTAAGTGCCCAACGCAAACACACAATAGTCTGAGTTTACACGAACAATATGAACTCAGATTTATGGAATATAGCTTTCTTAGCTAGTATATGCTTTAATGCCTATCAGGGAGAAGATTCACCTCTCTTTACATGTTAAATGATATTATGATACATGAGATATTTCTATCCGAGTCTATTGTCGCCGGTTTATTTTGTTGTATTAGGAAAAAAAAACATTTTAAGAGGGGTTTACTTCTGAGAGTACAAAGCCCTGCACAATAAGAATCCCAACCCGCCAATCGTCAATGTAGCAATAAAGGGTAGTCCAAAAGATTCAAGATCGGTCAGCCTGCTGCTCCTTTCTACTCGATCAGAACCTCCTTGGTGAGCCTTTTCTATCGCGTAATCACGTAACAGGTTACTTAAGTTGTCTAGCTGATGCATCAATTGACGTTGTCCCCTTGCTATGAGTAACACCTGTGAAAGAAAAATGGTAACCAATCACACTACTAACGCGAGAAAGAACTTGCAAGTTTGTATCTTTATTGGCTAGAAGAGTTGTGTATGGGTTTGGGTAACATATCTACACGGGTTCTTGTTGAAATGGGTCATTTTTAACTACATATCAAGTTATCAACACGGGCCCTTTTTTACTACATTCCAAAACATGTTGGGTCAGGTTGACCAGTAAACACTTTTTTGCAAGTTAGTGTGTCAATGAGGTTGTATGCATCGAAAGTAGATTTCGAGCGGTTCAACGTGTTTTACTCATCCCCCTTTTTCAAGTAATATTTTTTTGCCTCATCCGGTTTAGATAAAAACACAAGACAAGTTGTAGTAGGTCCAAATTAACATATCTGAGTATAAAATAACTGATAAGATGAATGGTTCACCTCTTCCATGAGGGGGGTATCTCGTGCCAACTGGTTAGAAGATCCTGAATTAGGAAGCATTGGACCGGTCAATGAACCATTTCCCAAGCCAGCCATGAACAGTGAAGTTGCAGACCCGTTGCATGATTCAGTCTGGTTAGCCATATTTTGATGGCTTGGTACTCTTCCTTGTGAAAATTTTGAAGTTAGCTCTTCAATACGAGATGTAAAGTCATCCATCCTTTCGTTCAGAGTGGAAATTTGTTCTGATAAGTGAGTGATCACTCCCTATAACAAATTAACAATTGAAATGAGTATTAAATAAAGAAACAAAGTTTAATAAAACAAAGAAAGGGGCATGTAGTGTTTACTTGATTTGCAACTGGTGCTGGAGAATCAGGTGTCCTCCCATCAAATCTTCTACTATCAATGGAAAGCTTTGTCAACTTTGATAAATTCCTTTCACGAGTTGAAAGTGAGTGTCCCCCACCCCTGTTGATACGCAACACAAATTCAAAACTTTACCAATACATAAAACTTGAGGCAGCAATAAGTGCGGAGTAACCGATCGAAATGAGTAATTTTTAATATGGGTCAAAACGGGTCAGGTCGGATCATTAGCCCCTTTTCCATAAATAACTAATGGTGCACTATGATATCATGAAAATCTTATCACACTAATAATCAAAATCTTTGAATATTTTAGTAGGAGGTTGTATGCATCAGATATATAAGTTCCTCAAAAACGTTTGGATCGGCGGGGAAACCCTTACTTTGGGTGCCGACTGACCGTAATGAGCACCTGTTCTCCTTTTGGGTGCATCAAACATATACTTTAGGCGACTTTCTACCCATTTCAGATAGAACCCAACCCAAACAGACCCGTAAGTTAATGGGGTCAGAATTGCTACCCCTAGCAAGAAAATGAAGAGAAGTACCTGTTAAGGTATTTGGATCGCCTATCAGCAGAAGCACGAGATAATGCTTCTTTAGGACTAGAAACCAAATCATCATCTATGCTGAGCTTAGTTTTTAGATCATCTGGCAATGCCTGTAGATTTGACTTAATCAAGAGTATGAATACACAAACATACACACTTAAAGTTCACTAGATATAGCACATACCATGACATCATTCACAGCTTTTTCCAGCTGTATTTGTTCTATATAAGTTCGAGGAACATATGTACCATCTAACCCAAGCTGCTCTCCTACACATTTGACATACACACGATCTCTTCCTTGCACCTTTAGACAGTTTGGATAAAAAAAGAATGTCAAATAAAACTTATCAAAATAAGCAAATCACAGGATGGTGTTTAAGTAATTACCTGGACATAGGTGCGATTGAGTTGCTCTAACCAATCCGTTTTCACAGTAACCTTTTCATCAAAGAAAACATGGCTACTTCTTTTAAGTATGGCAGCAATTGTGTATCCTAATGCCATTAGTCCCCCAAGAAGACGCACACTCACTTCAAAGGTGATTCTAGGTGATATGATGAATGGACTATCGGTTACCCACTCCTGAAACATAACAGGAACTGGATGAAATATGCATGTTATTTTGAACTCCCTCCATCTCACGAGCATTTGCAATATTTGACCACACACACAGTTGTATGCAACCGTTTGATTCTTATCAAGAATTCTTTAGTGCTGTTTTATAATGACAATAAAAGGGCATCTCATGGATTAAAATGAAAAAAAAAATAGGCAAGTAAATAATTTAGATCAAAAGTCACGAAAAAAGAACATGTTGAAGTGTTTATTCAGATGTGAATACTAAAAGTTAAATCTAATGAGTTAGATCATCAGTTGTAATACAATGGTCGTAGATGAAGGTGTTTGACCTTTCATTTTAGTTTTTCTTTGAAGTTGTGACACTCATTTGATTAATGATTAACAAATTGTTGTGAAAATACGTGACACGTCTTGTGATAGTCTTTGATTAGGTTTAGGAGATAGGTAGTTTTATTTATCTGCATAAATCAGTTATCTTGCAACTAGCATGAAACTGATTATCCAAAACCATAATCCGTACCGGAAAGTTAAGATTTTGGAAAAGCTGCATACCTCAAACATAAGGTTGTACTTCCCATCCCTGTTCCTCATCCTCAAATACGACTGACACGCTTCAGGATCTTCACCAGGTGGAAGAAGATATATATCATAAGTTTCTTCTCTTCTTTCTTCATAATCTGGAGAGAGGACCGCCTTCATTTGCTCTGGGGTCACTGTCTTTTTGGACTGTATTTAAAGGAAATGAGTCAGTAAAATTTGCGAAACAACCCTTGTAAGTTCCTTTTACAAGAAGAACTGCATGGTTAACCTTCAGTATATAACTGGGATTCTGGAACCCGGAGAATGGATTAAACTTGTTGATAATCTTTATGTGTGCGGTTTGTAGATCAGGCTCAATGAAAGCTTTGTACATAGGATATACCTGTTTGCAAGAATAGCTTGAAGCATTTAGAGGCTAAACTCAAACCTATACATGATCATACAGTAAATTAAAATTGTAAATACCGTTTCAGAGATTTGATGAATTATTTCTTCAGGTTCTTGTCCAGCACGTTGAATGTCCCTCAAAACCCGCTTGACTAAGTCAAAGTGTACTCCACCAGTGACGGAGACACGGAGATCTAACAATGGTCGTAGTTTTTCGCTAAGTGCATAAATCCCTTCAATAATGACTATGCGAGATGAAGGAACTTCAAGTGTTCTGTTACATCATGTAAGTAATAGGAATGTAATATAAGTATATAACTAGTGGCAGATAATAAACACATATATGTGATCATTAGTAAAAAGAAAGATTCCCAACCTGTAACCAATTCGTGAGCTTGACTTAAAATCATATATGGGAACTTCAACAGACCTCCCTTCCTTAAGGCCGTGAATGTTCTCAAGTAATGTGTCATAATCTGTCAGCCTTGGATCTGCAGCAAAGTAATGGCTGTCAGTTAAGTGAGCAGGATCTTAATGACATGAGAATGAAATGGCAATAAAGTTTGAACAAGATTGAATGGATGACAGCACAACTGAATAAAGTAAATAAGGGAACTCGCGTCTCCCATATTTCTGATCAGATATGAAATGGGAACTGATTATATCCTTACTGGGACAATGGGACTAGAGTAGTAATTATCAGTTTTTAGTGTTCTGAAAAACAGATTCCGCTTATGATGATTTTACTGTTAACAGATCAAACGATTAGTTTTGGATAATCAGTTTCGTATGGCAACAGTGAAACTGATTATCCTAAGAGTAAAATAAGATTTGCCTATCGACAAAAATTCTCCTATTTTTTTCACAATAATGTCCTTTGTTATGGTATATATTAATTCCTTGAATAATCAGGTCTTTTAAACGTTTAAATATAGGATTATTTGATAAATGCAACTCCAGACAACAGAATTACACCCGAAAGCTATCTGCTGCCCGTTTCTATCACTACTATTAATTTAGATTTTGATTATTTAAGATCCTATTATTACTTTCCAAATTCACATTTAGATTCTCTATCCATCAATTCAACTCTACTGATGCTTACCTATCTTAGGGTATAAAGAACTATGTTTACTAAGTAATACAAGCTAGTAATCAGATGCTCTAAAAGAAACCAGTAGCAATACAAACAAATCAAGTCTAATTACCATCAAAGTTGCCATCAACAATACGAGTTGCATCGTTGTAGTTGTCCATTGTTATGACAGCAATGCTAGGCATAAAGTTGAGAACTTTATCCGTAAATACAGTCTTGCCGGCTCCAGATGGACCTGCTACTCCGACTAACAGAATTCCCTCATTCTTTTGAACCAATAACTGGCATGCCCGGATCACTACAAAGAAACCCTTTTCAAATGATAGAGTATCTTGGATAGGTGCAATCTCGTAACGAGATGAATCCTTCTTTTTAACCAGCTGAACCTGATCTCTTAGCAACCCAGAACGCCGTCTAGGTGATTCAGCAATGGAAGAATTGTCTTGGGACATATTTTACAAATGAATGTGTATATTTCCGGTCTATGCTGCAAAAATGAACCACAAACATGAAGTTAAAGATAGCCCGCATGAAATATACTTTGGGTAGCTTGACTTATATGACCACTACTTTTGATCAAATTTACTCAAAGACTGAATGACATTTGATGAAGCAAAAAGGGTTAATGGCATGTAATAGCAACGTACTTTCTCATTTGTGCCATTATGAGATACGAACCCAGAAAAGTACCACAATACCCATCCAACTTTCAAAATTTGTTTCATTATCATACGTTTGCTTACGTGGCAATACAGGCAACCGGCTACACCGGTAAAACACAATACGTGGATTTAAAAAAAAAAAAAAAAAACTAAAACGTACTTTCTCATTTGTTCACTTATCAGATACGAACCAAAAAGTATACCATAATACCCATCCAACGTTGTTTCTTTTGTGTAGATATCAGCAATGGGTAGTGGGTAGTGGGTTGTTTCTTTTGCCATGGAAAGTTATCACTCTAACCCAAACATGACTTGGTACATGTGTCACGTGACATGGAAAATGACGTGGAACCTGACGGTACAAAAAAGTCAGGGCCGTCTCTAAATTTGTAAAAAAATTTAGGTCCTTGTGCGAGATTACATAATAAGGCCTTTCGAAAAAAATTGTTATATATAAAGTGTCACAATTTATAAGATATAATAGTAATTAGTTATCTAAACGTTTAACATAGTACTCAACTAAGATATTTTCTCATCTAAATATTATTTTCTTTGAAAAAATACGTGTAAACATGCATATAATTGTTAACGGGGCAAATTTTGGGGCCTCTAAAATATTTGAGGCCATGTGCGGTCGCCCACCCTGCACACCCTCAAAGACGGCCCTGAAAAAAGTGACGTGGCATGTACATGTGTCGTGGCATGTACATGTGTCACGTGACATGGATTTTGTAGGTAAAAAGGGTCAAGTTGTTGATATCCACACAAAACAAACAAAGTTGGATGAGTATTGTGGTACTTTTTTGGGTTCGTACTAATAATGGCACAAATGGGAAAGTACGTTGCTATTACATGCCATTAACCCAAGCAAAAAATATGAAGTTCCCATTTAGAATACCAAAGATGTCATTAAAATCTGGCCATTAGAAACTAAGGCAATCTAGCAAAACAAACTTTTTCTTCGCGCAAAAATAGACGGTCAGGCTGGTTGGGTAACAGTTAAAACAGGCCGGGTTTTGTTGACCCGAAACAGTTTCCTTTAACTTGTTATTATGATCACAAAACTAATTCTATTACAATGATTAATACAAAATATTTGCATTAAGCGATTTAGGAGGTTGTATGCAGCATTAATTCATTATAACTCTTTGGGCTACATTTGACCCGTTAGAGATAAAAATGTATCAAAATTTGACCATCTATAACCAAATGGGTTGAAAATTGCTTCCTTTGATGAATTCTTTCACACAACTAAAGATGATAATTTACCAGTAAAATACTCTACATAATCTATTTAAAACAATTTGACCATGCTTTTGATTTCAAAAATCAATAGTTAACTATGAACCCTCAATGTTAACAACACTATGATTCTTTTTATAGTAATACTTATCCATAAATGACTAAAACAGTACAAGTAGGTTGGCATCAATATCAATTATTGGCATCCAAAGAACCAAAAGCTAAATATGTTCAATGAATGACTCAAAATGGAAAAGAGGGGTGTATAAAGCCAAACATTTTTATCGTTGTTACTCATCCAATTCTACTAATAATTCAAAAATCAAACAACCAATTATTTGGAATTGAAATAATCCAAATAATTAGCCATCTGGGTTAAAAACTTTAGTAAAAGGGTTCCATAGTTTTGAGGGCTACGGTGTGTTTGGGATTGCATTTGCATTGAATATGCTGTCCACAATGACCTATTGTAAAAAGCAGGTCTTCAACTTGCTTTATCAAAACTGCGATTTCACCCTACGAAAATGCAGATAATTATTCTTTTAACTGGTCTGCTGAAACAGCATTTTCTGTTAACTTTTTACTTAACGCAATAATCAGATAATCTCCTCTAAACGCAATCCCAAACACCCTCTAAATTATCTATAGTTACAAAAGATATTTTTTGAACCTCACTTGCTATGTTAAATATGATTTGGCTTGCACTAAGTTTTTATTATAGATGGTGTTTGTTTAATCATAAAACAACTTTAATCAAATTTTGCATTGCTTTAAGAGCATACTATTCGGCTTACGAGCTAATTTGACTAGGCTTATATATCATAAGCTCCTTTTTCCACCTTGTTTTATAACTTAAGAACTCATTATTACTTAAATACAAAAAATAAGCCCCTAGGTCGAAAATAAGCCAAAAATGGGTTTATGAACAATAAGTCGACTCAAATATGCTCACATAAGCTTAAAAACACACCCCTAATCCCTAGAGTAAACTTAACCTTACCGCTATAGTTCGCAAAACCCTTTATATAACATAAACATAAAACACAATCTAACATAGATTTTAACACAATCTATGCTCAATGAACAAGATACTAAGATAAAAACAAAAACCCAATAACAATTTGTGTAAATGATCACTTACATAAGCAGCTAATCAAGTTAAAACAAAATAATCTAGATGCACAAACATTATTAACTTAAGAAAGATGATTAAATTTTTGTGGGTATAATGATTGACAGAAATAAAAGTTTAAGTCTATGCCGCGGTGGGCTCAAACCCATATATTAGTCGGCGAAAAGGCCGGAAACAATGCTCACCACACAAAGTGACAAAACAAATCCAACATAGATTTTTACCCAACAAGCAACAACCAAGATAACAACAAGAACCCAACAACAAGCTATGCAAATGATCACTTACATAAGTAGAAAACTAAACACAAGCCAAGTAAAAAGTTTACAATTTGAATGAACAAACCTTAATAAGTTAAGAAAGATGGTGAATATTTTTGTGGGTATGATTGATGGAAAAAGCTAGAAGAATATGGATATTATAGAAGAATCGTGTGGTTAAAAGAGAGAGAGGTGATTATTCGAGTGTGTGTCAATTTATTTACAGAAAGAAAGATGGAAGAAGAAAGAAAGAAAGACCGGTTGGTAGTTGACGTCCGTACGGCGGTATATTTTATATTACTGTTTTACCGATTAACGCCATTATATAAAATTCAAACTTTGACATGCACATTTGCACCAATAACCTGTGTGAAAAAGTAGGAATTGAAAGTTGAAATTATCTAAAGAAACATTGTATCACATTAAAATCGTATAGAAGGATTAAAATCGTATTTATTGAAACATTGTATCATATTAAAATCGTATAGAAGCAGAATGCTAATTTAGGATAATTTGAATGCTAATTGTTAATTTGAATGCTAATATATCACATTAAAATCGTATAGAAACAGAATGATAATTTCGGATAATTTGAATGCTAATTGTTAATTTGAAATGCTAATTGTTAGTAGCCTCATGCCTATATAAACAACTCATTCAAGCATGATCATAACCATATCGCAGCAAAAGAAAACACACAGAAACATAAACACTTATTCTTCTCAATATCCAGCTTCATCACATTCACACTTTTTTGCTTTCGTTTTGTTTCCCAGTTTTATATACCATGTTATGCGTAATATTGTAAACCACTTCTACCATGTTTTCATCCTAATTTATTCATTATCTTTGTCATATTTTATTTCAGCCATCGTCTGCCGTCACAAATTTTCACCGCCGGAAACGAGGTCGCCTTCAAAAATCGCCGTCGGAAAACTGCTGCCACCATATCTACTGTTGTAAGTTCTTTTTTAAGTTTTTAAGCTTTTTGTTTATCTATATTACATTATAAAGGGTGTATCACCCATTCTTGAATTCTTGAAACTCTTGGAATCTTGAAATGTTAAAAGTAAAAATAAATTTAAGGAAATGTTGACATCAATTCTTCAAAGTCTGTAATGTAATTTAGACAATGTTAGACAATCTTCAAAGTCTACATGCATATGGCTACATAATTTAGAAAATGTTGGCAACCTTCAAATTCTACACTAAATGTTTGTAACAACTTTGACACATTCAATTGGGTTTGAATTCATTAAATGACCTTATTTAATTTGGTCATGTAACCACTAATTTTTACAATTATGAAAGACTAATTTGGTCATGTAACCACTCATATGTTTTTTATATATTTCGTTAGCGTTTTATTAACGATTTTTCTTTCGTGTTTTCTAACGATTTTTATTCTTTTAATATGATTTTCTTTATTGTGCTTTTAAATTTACAGTTGCGGCCCTGAAATTTGCTTTTGCTCGTCATGAAGTTTGTAGGAAATGTTTAAAATGATATGTTATTTAATTTATAAAGCGACGTTTATATTTTTGTTAATTAGTTGTGTAGATGGGCTGGTGATAACTTTAGATAGTATTATTTTAACTTTCTTGTGTAAAGAGTTTAAATGTATAATTTGTTACGGGAATTACACTTATCTATACTACATATAAAGCATTTAGTCCTATTTTTTTAAATTTCAACATTGTTGAAAAAAGTTTTTTAGTCATTTCTTGAAATTTCAACATTATTGAAATAGTATTTTAGGAAATGTTGAAAAACTTGAGCTGAATATCGTATGTTACAACCGTTTGCAATTACATTTTGATATTTTTCACGTTCTATTTTGAACTTTACACGAAACACTTACCACAATATTGCATATCGTTAATTGGCTTCCGGTATAAATGTTCTTTTTTCTTAAGTTGAATTATCGCATGTTACATCCGTTTGCAATTATATCTAGATCTTTCACATTCTATTTTAAATGTTACACAAAACACTTACCACAATATCGTATATCGTTAATTATCTGCCGCTAGAAATTTCCGCCGCTATGTGCGGGTACTCGTCTAGTATATATATATTTTTTATTACTCATATTTGTTTGACACATGCATATATTTTTTTCCCAACAAAATGTATTTTATTCTGTGTTTTATTATGCATATTGTTTACTCAAAATAATACTATTATGAACTACAAAACTTGTTAATAGCCGAGTTTCTTTTACCGGTTTGACGGATCAAATTTGACTTTTTCTATTTTCCACCTCATTTCTATTTTTTTATACTTTCACCTCACTTTTTCCTCCTTTTTTCCCTCCAAATTTTGTCTTTGTTACCACCAAATTCAGTAATGTCTTGTGATATACATTAGTAGGTGTTAAAACCAAATTCAATAACATTTCCATCCTCTTCAAGAAAATGGATTCAAACCCAAATGATCAATGGGAACTATCATTTGATATAGATGATTCTTATCTAAGATTAACACCCGTTCTACGTCTCTGCAGCAGCACACGTCTTGAAACATCCACCACAACTCAAAACCCTAATGTTGAAAAGCCGGTTAGGATAAATACCCGGTTCTGCGGGTATTGTTCAAGCAGCCAAGCTGCTTAAACAAACGGATATTCAGGATGGTGGGGAGGAGTGTGTAACGACACAAGAATTTATTAAGAAAGTTGTTGAGGATATGGGTGAGGATGAGGATTTTAAGCGTGGTTCATAAGTTAGCGCGATTGAGTATGTGAATGCTAATTGTGACATTGTGAGTAGGTGTTTAGGAGATATCAAGAACTTTTACAAGAATGGGAAACTTGACCAAGTTGTTGCAATAGTCAAGTCTTGTACTCCGAATGTGATTGGCGATCTTACAGTAACTCTCAAAGACCTCTCAGGTACAATAGGTAGTTCAATACATCACAAAGTCATTGATGATGGGGGTTATTGAAAGGATATTACTGTAGGAGCTGCTTTGATACTTGCTAATGTTTTAATTTTTTCTCCTAAACCATCAATGCATTACCTTAACATTACAATGAGAAACGTGGTTAAGGTTTTCCGTACGGATACAGTTCCTGGAAGTGGCAGTGGTGTAGGTGGGAGTGGAATGTTAGACGAAGAAGAAATAATGAAATTGTTCGAAGTAGAAGAAATAATGAAATTGTTCGAAGAAGAAGAAATGGCTGATTTGGAGTTGCAGGTTTGTGGGAATGTTACCGATCAAGAGGATCAATACAAGTTAGATGAAAAAGCATTAAACCTCGCATTAGAAGAAGAAACAAGGGCAGTAAGGGCTGAACATGAATGATTGGAGAAATGTAGGCAAGAATAAGTGTTGGATGGGGAACATGAGAGATAACTATGAGGCTTCTATGTGTAACTTATCTACCAAGTAGCTATTATTGTAACCGTTTAAAACGTTTAAGTATGTATCAGTTTATATGCTATTTCAATGTAAGTTCTTATATTTAAATGGAAATGCATCTACAAATCTATTCAAACACATCCTAAGTACAAATGTATTATGCAAACGGGAGGGGAGTTTTTTGTAGTTGAATGAAAAGGCAGTCAAATGAGCATTTACATTTACAATTTGACTTTAGAAAGTCAACCTGCAAATGCTAAATAGCATGGCATGAGCATTTGAATGGAAAGGCAGTCAAATTAGCATTTGCATTTACAGTTAGACTGCAAATGCTAAATGGTATGGCATGAGCATTTGAATGGAAAGGCAGTCAAATGAGCATTTGCATTTGTAGTCTGACTTTAAAAAGTCAAACTGCAAATGCTAAATAACATGGCATGAGCATTTGAATGGAACGACAGTCAAATGAGCATTTGCATTTGTAGTCTGACTTATGAGTATTTAAATGGAAATGCAGTCAAATGAGCATTTGCATCTATAGTTTAACTTTAGAAATTCAAACTACAAATACTAAATGACATGGCATGAGCATTTGAATGGAAATGAAATTAAATAAGCGTTTGCATTTGAAGTTTGACTATAGGAAGTGAAACTATAAATGCTAAATGGCATGAGTTGACTGCAATGGGAATGCAGTCAAATGACCATTTACATTTTTAGTTTATAAAAAATTAAACTACAAATGCTAAATTGCATGGCATAAGCATTTGAATGAAAAGGCAGTCAAATGAGCATTTGCATTTGCAGTTTGACTTTAGAAAGTCAAATTGTAAATGCTAAATGGCATGACATGAGCATTTGAATGGAATTGCAATCAAATGAGCATTTTCATTTGCAGTTTAACTTTAAAATGTCAAACTGCAAATGCTAAATGGCATGAGTTGACTACAAATTACAATGGAAATATAGTCAAATGAGCATTTGCATTTTCAGTTTATAGAAAGTCAAACTGCAAATGCTAAATGGCATGGCATAAGCATTTGAATAGAAAGGCAGTCAAATGAGCATTTGCATTTGTCGTTTAACTTTAGAAAGTCAAACCACAAATGCTAAATGGCATAACATGAGCATCTAAATGGAATTGCAGTCAAATAAGCATTTGCATTTGCAGTTTAACTTTAGAAAGTCAAACTGCATATGCTAAATGGCATGAGTTGATTGCAAACTGCAATGGAAATGTAGTCAAATGAGCATTTGCATTTAGAGTTTGACTATAGAACGTCAAACTGCAAATGCTAAATGGCATGAGTTGACTGCAATGGAAATGCAATCAAATGACCATTTACATTTTTAGTTTATAGAAAATCAAACAACAAATGCTAAATTGCATGGCATGAGCATTTGAATGAAAAGACAGTCAAATGAGCATTTGCAATTTGACTTTCGCATTTGCATTTTGACTTTAGAAAGTCAAATTGCAAATGCTAAATGGCATGACATGAGCATCTAAATGAAATTTCAATCAAATGAGCATTTTCATTTGCAGTTTAACTTTAGAAAGTTAAACTGCAAATGCTAAATGGCATGAGTTGACTGTAAATTGCAATGGAAATGTAGTCAAATGAGCATTTTCATTTTTAGTTTATAGAAAGTCAAACTACAAATGCTAAATGGAAAATTACAAATGAGCATTTGCATTTGTAGTTTGACTTTAGAAAGTCAAATTACAAATGCTAAATGGCATGACATGAGCATTCGAATGGAATTGCAGTCAAATGAGCATTTGCATTTGCAGTTTAACTTTAGAAAGTCAAACTGCAAATGCTAAATGGCATGAGTTGATTGCAAACTGCAACGGAAATGCAGTCAAATGAGCATTTGCATTTAGAGTTTGACTATAAAACGTCAAACTGCAAATGCTAAATAACATGAGTTGACTGCAAACTACAATTGAAATAGGAGTTTTGAATGGAAATGCACTCTACAAATCATATCCAAACACCCCTTTATCAAATGCAGTCAACTCATGCCATGAGCATTTGCAGTTTAACTTTAGAAAGTCAAATGGCATATGCTAAATGGTTCAAACTACACTGCATTAGAATGGAAATGCAGTATGCAAACAGTCAAACTATAAACTATAATATCGCTACAAACATAAGTCAAATGAGCAATGGATGAGTTGACTGCAAACTGCATAAGAAATGGGAGTTTTGAATGGAAATGCACTCTACAAATCATATCCGTTCCCTTTATCAAATGCAGTCATCATGCCATGAGCATTTGTAGTTTGACTTTAGAAAGTCAAATTGCAAATGCTAAATGGTTCAAACTACACTACATTGGAATGGAAATGCAGTCTGCAAACAGTCAAACTACAAACTGTAATTGTTAGCCTCAAAATATTGAGTCGAACTGGAAGTTCGTTCATTATGTATTTAAGTCTCGGTCAATCAATTAGTTAATGTTGTAATAGGATAATATCGAGAATCGAGCTCGATAGTTAATCTAATATTGTATATGTTTCCGGTTTAATCCCAAGCAAAACCCGAGCCCGGGTCCTAGTTAAATATCCCGCGCGTCATTTAACGCGACGGGGTATATAAACTCTTTTCTATTAAGAAAAGAGTTAGTTGTTCAAAAATAATATCTTTTCCTTTTCCTATTTTCTCCCATCTCTCTCTCTCTCTTCTTTCTCTCTCTAGAACAACTCACCTCTCTTTCTCATTTCTAGTTCTTGATCCGTGATTGATTCGTGTTATGAAGTGTTAAACGGGATCCTACAAGGAACAACCTAGTTTTGCTAGTACTAATAAGCATGTAAAAACTCCTAGGGAAACTGTTAAGAAATAATTCACACATAGTAAAAATCATATAGTTAACAAGAAAGGGTTGGGATATGGGTTTACTGCAAGAGCATGTTTTGTATGTGGTAGTCTTAGTCATCTAATTAGAGATTGTGATTTCTATGAAAAGAGGATGGCTAAACAAGCTGAGTTAAACAATAGCATGAGGATAAAGTCTAGTCAAAGGGAGATTAGACCAATTTGGAACAATGTGCAAAGAGTGAATCATAAAAACCAATTTGTTCCTACAACAGTACTAACTAGAACTGGTAAAATTCCAGTTAATACTGCTAGAGCTAGCGGTACTAACAATGTTAGTACTGCTAGGCATGATTTTAACAAACAGACAGTACCAACATGCTGCTATGAAAGTTAATACTGTTAAGCCTATTGTGAATAGAGTTAGACCAGCAAATGTTTTATATAAAACTCATTCACCATTTTCAAGGTCTTTTTTAACACAACAGCACTTAGAACAAAATTTTCATATCAAAAGGTTAATACTGCTAAGGTAAATGCAGTTAGTGCTGTTAGGGGAAAATGGGAAACTGCAGTTAAGCCCTCAGTAGGTTGTAATTAGAGACAAAAAGGACATTACTAGCAAAATATCTCCAAATACAATAGTGGATCAAGTCTTAGAAATAGTTTAACTTTCAAAGATCCACTTGGCAGACTCAAGCCTAAACAGGCTTGGGTCTCTAAAAGAATCTAATCTCTTTTATTTGATGTGCAGGATTATCCACACAAAGCTTTAAAGCACAAAGGGATTATTAATAGTGGATGTTCCAGGCACATGACTGGAAACAAGGCCTACCTTGCTGAATATCAAGACTTTAATGGTGGCCCTGTTGCTTTTGGAGAAAGTAAAGGTTATGTAACACCCCCAAATTGGGTCGCAGCGGAATAAGGGTCCGGGGCGTGTTACTTCTCAGATCAATAACACAAGATA
>BQNB010113483.1:0-21930 GCA_026074375.1 Tanacetum coccineum
CCTTGTAACAAGTTTCTTGCAGTTATGGCATTCTGGCGTGATTGAAATTGAGTAAGTGCTTGAACACCAGCCGAATTCTGAAAGATGATGACTTTCTCGACATACCCATAAGGAGAGAAGACTTGATGGAGAACTTACACATTAATAGGGTATAACATGTGATGAATCGTAACCAACAGAATACGATTAAGCTCATCTCCTTGTCCTTTAGTAGTTTGCTCAAGATCTTGAACTTGTACCCTTGCGGTGAGGTCG
The DNA here is from genome assembly GCA_026074375.1 of Tanacetum coccineum. NCBI lineage: Eukaryota > Viridiplantae > Streptophyta > Magnoliopsida > Asterales > Asteraceae > Tanacetum > Tanacetum coccineum. The sequence continues at coordinate 256 of BQNB010113483.1, forward strand.
TTTGGTTTGGCGATGGCTATGGTGGACCGCTCGTCCTCATAACGGGCCTCGACAATATGGGCTAAGGAGAAGTATTCTCCTAAAGTTGTAGGCCTTGATCTCCATAGTTCCCGTTGTAACTCCAGTTTAAGTCCGGAGATATAAAACGATTTAAGTAAAGATTGAGAGATCCCTGTTACTCGATTTATAAGTATCTCAAACTCACTCTGATATTTGGCCAGCGTACCCATTTGCTAGAGCTTAAATAGTGCGTATTCCGCGTCTCGCTCGATGTCATGAATAGTAGCTCGAAAAACAAATACTATTTTTTTTGCCGATGAACAGTAACTCCGGTGAACAGTACCACAAGGACATTATTTTTTGGTACCCTAAATCGAAACCCTCTCAAGGAGAGCTCTCAATGAAAGCATCAATTGATATGACCATGTTAGGGATTGTATCAGATAGTAGCACCACTTTTAGCGTGTGCAAGCTCCTTAAGAATATAGAGAAGAAGAAGAGATATTTTGATCTTTAACTTGATTGATTTATTGATTGTATTAAAAGAGTATAAATAATAATATTTATAATAGCTAAATGAGCCATAGGCCTATTCTGGGCTATGACCTTTGACCTTTGACTTTTACTACAGGATAAACATTGACTTTATGACACTTTCCTAATATAACGAAACTTAGCTATTTAGGGTTGATGACATCAAATAACGTCTATTTTATAGCATCATTTATCCCACGATATTAACCCATTTTGTATAGTTATTGCAAAGAATTGTTACTTAATCGTTTATATTTGAGAATTACAGTAATTATGGAGTAATTGGTGAAACTTAGCAAAAGGCGCGCATTCTGGAGCTTAAATGAAGATATTTTGAAGATTACTGTTCTGAAGACCAATACGCCGTATCCATCAAGGAAGATACGGCGTATCCGTGCCTGCACTCACCAAAGACCACAGAAGATTAAAGATCAATACGCCATATCCAGAGGACTCAATACGCCGTATTCAAGATATGGAATCAATATAATATTCTGGAAGATATCAAACGTGGTCCCTACTCCAAGAAATCCCCAATACGCCGTATCCAATACATGGATACGCCGTATCCAACCGACTTCCAGACCTTATAAATAGAAAACTCAAAAACGAGTTTTAAGTGTGCTAAATCATATTCTCGATACCTAAACCACAAAAGTCGATTTTCAGAGGAGAAAAAGAGCAGAAGAGGTCGAGCAACGTATTCAATTCCATAGGAGACATCGTGTAATTCCATATACTTTAGTAATCGTTCAGTTTTTGGTATCATTCGTTAACTCGGTTAGTTTACCTTGGCTAAATTATTACTCTTGTATTTATTATGACGTTTGAAGGCTAATACCTTCGGGTATTAGCCATTATTATGAAGATCTGAATGTTTGGTATTTGTTTATATCGATTTCTTGATTTATCGTTGAGTGCTTGTTTATGTTTATCAATTTATACTTGTTTACGCGCTTTTGTATGCGACCTATCATTCAACTGGATCTAGCAAAGTGGACCAAGCGGATCTAGAGTCCGGGATAGCTCTCCATATAGTAATTTATACATCTAGAATAATAGTTACACAAGTATTGTCCTTCTAAGTCTGTGTCTAGGATACGCTTCGGGCTTAACTAGTTAATTGGATATTGTCGATGGTTATTGATGTGTTGGACTAGCTGTTGTACCTAGATAATTCAATACAAATAATGTTATGATTCATTGGATGTGGTCAAGTATAATGACTAGTGTATAGATTGCCATTAAGCGGTAAGTGGGTAAAGTCTCTATGAGCTAGGGTTTAACAAGATCACCATTGCTTTAATCCCTAAGATAGATTATAATCAGCAAATAAGGATGCTTTATGCGGATGCTTTAATTGTGATAGAATTAATGTGTCTAGGTCTTAGGATGATGTAACGCCTAAGTCTTAAGAATGATATGCCACCTCGAGAGAAGAAATCATTGCACTTAATAAACAAACCAATGTTCTAATCAGATTAATAATGGTTAATACAGTTTTCTTATATAAGGTTCGACCGCTCTTTTATCTTTTGTCTATTAGCTTGCGTGGGTAACAGTGTCTTGAATTGATTGTAGTCACCAACCAAACCGTGCCAGTCTCTCAGGCTGAAAACCCCCTTTTCCTGTTAGAATTAGGATTTAGACTAACATAGGTTTAACATAGGATTAGAATAGAATTAACATAGATTAGATAACCAAGATATTAATTAAATTGATAGATTTAACCTCGCTCTCAGTGATCGACACCCTACTTACCACGAAACTACTACCGATCGGGTACACTGCCCGTTAAAGTGTTGTTTTTGGTTGAGTCGGCAAAATATAAATTTAAAACTTGAAACAATAAAATATACACCACACAACGTAGAATTAACATAGATTAGATAACCAAGATATTAATTAAATTGATAGATTTAACCTCGCTCTCAGTGATCGACACCCTACTTACCATGAAACTACTACCGATCGGGTACACTGCCCGTTAAAGTGTTATTTTTGGTTGAGTCGGCAAAATATAAATTTAAAACTTGAAACAATAAAATATACACCACACAACGACACATCAAGTTTTTGGCGTCGTTGCCAGGGTGTGAAAATTAATCTTGATTTTTATTTGATATTTTCGTTTTTAACATTAGATTAGATCTAGCCATTAGGATTAGTGTAGTTTAGAGTAATTTGTATTCTTGTTTGTGTGATACGGTGTATTCAGTTCACTGAATACAACGTATTGGTTAGTTAATAGTTTTTCTAGTAAGTTTATTTCAGGATGGATGATCCCAATATGACTATGGAAGAATATATCAAGTTTGAAGAAGAAAAAGCTCGTAGGCGTGGTAAGATGTATAACTGGGAAACTGCTACGTATGGTAAGATCTGGGATAATGAAGACGTTCACGACCTCGGATCTGTTGAAATAGAATTCCCAGATATAGTCTTTGACGACACGTTAATATCTGAAGCACTCTTGTGTGAGTCTACGGTAAGTTCTCTTAACAACGATGAAATCGACTATAGAATATCATTTGACGAATCCGACGATAAAGATTGCATGGTAATTTTCGAAAAAAATTCATTTTCCTATAAAATAATTTTCTGTCAACGATTTAAAAACGAATTCAAAAAATGATAATGATAAAGTCAATATATCTTTACTTCCATCACCTGAGCCTATGGTCAGTTAGTTTGATGATTTAGACTACTTTAAATATTTTGAGAAAGAATTTCCAGCCATTGTTTACAATGATGCTCAAACTTCTAAATTAGATTTCTTAACTGAACCCACTTTAAGTCATCAACATATCGATAAATTTGATTTAAAAGATGAAACATCATTGTCCGAATGTGATGAAAAGGAACAAAATATTTTATACTTTAATGATCTATTTCATTTTAACGTAATTTATCCTGATGATTCAAAATCGGATAAGGACAATAATGATGATAAAATCGATATCAAACAGTCTTCAGGGGTGATGTAATAAATACGGATGTTAGTGCCTATGCACAAAGGTCAAATAAGCACTTGCGGATAGGTCAATCAAATATCCGAGAGGAATAATCGAAAACATACTCATCAAAGTAGACTAATTCGTCCTTCCCATAGATTTTGTCATCCTAGATATGCCCGAAGATTCAAGAGTTCCTATAATTTTAGGAAGACCATTCTTGGCCACCGCTCGAGCTATGATTGACGTGTTCGATAAAAAGATAACACTAAGAGTGGGGGATGATGAAGTGATCTTTGACGTAGACCAATCAATTAAAAGACCGACAAATAAAGCCGATGAATGTTACGGGATTGATGACTTGGACGAGATGATCAACGACGAAGCCCAGGAGTTGCTGACAAATGAGGAACCTGACTTGTTTTTATCAAGGGGATTGGAAAAATCAATTGATCAATCAAACCTAGAATGTTGCGAATCTACTAGTAAGAATGAAAAGAATAGGTCTGATTCAGAAAACTCGATACGGCGTATCAACTCTGTCAATATGCCGTATCCAGTTACACAGGGAATTACAAATGGCAATAATGTTAAAAGCGAACATCTTTATTCTGCCAGTGCTAAAGAGATTGATGAGAAGAAACCATAGCTAAAGAATTTTCCTCAACACTTAGAATATGCATACCTTAATGGAGACAAATCCTTTCCCAATATTATCTCATCAGAATTGTCAGAAAAAGAGAAAACATCACTTCTGCAAGTATTGGAGAAACAAAAAGGACCAATTTCTTTGAAAATGTCGGATATTAAGGGAATCAGTCCGTCATACTGTACGCACAAGATTTTGATGGAAGATGATTACAAACCAGTAATCCAACCCCAAAGGCGTCTAAATTTGAAGGTCCAAGTTGTGAAAAACGAAATCATGAAACTGCTTGATTCCGGGCTAATTTATCCAATTTCAGACAGTTCCTGGGTTAGCCCTATTCATGTTGTGCCCAAAAAGGGAGGAATGACTGTAGTTTTGAATGATAATAATCAACTAATCCCTTCCCGAACAGTTACTGGATGGAGGGTGTGCATTGATTACCGTAAACTTAATGATGCAACTCGAAAAGATCATTTTCCTCTTCCTTTCATTGACCAAATGTTAGAACGTTTATGTGGGAATGAATACTACTGTTTTCTTGATGGATTTTTAGGATTCTTCCAAATTCCAATCGCTCCGGAGGATCAAGAAAAGACCACCTTCACCTGTCCTTATGGGACTTTCGCTTACCGACGAATGCCGTTTGGATTATGTAATGCTCCTGCCACTTTTCAAAGATGCATGACGGCAATCTTTCACGACATGGTGGAAGATTTTATGGAAGTTTTCATGGACGACTTTTCGGTGTTTGGTAACTCTTTTGATTGCTGTTTAGCTAACTTAGATAGAATGCTTGCTAGATGTGAAGAAACCAACCTTGTGCTAAACTGGGAAAAATGCCATTTTATGGTAAAAGAAGGGATAGTTTTAGGACACAAATTTTGAGTGGATCTGGAAATTGATAGCGGCCAAAATCGATGTGATAGCTAAATTACCATACCCGACTAACGTAAAAGGAGTTAGAAGTTTTCTGGGGCATGCTGGATTTTACCGAAGGTTCATAAAAGACTTCTCAATGATCTCTAAACCGATGACCCAGCTTTTGATGAAAGACGCGAAGTTCGATTTTTCTGATGACTGCAAAAAGGCGTTCAACATTTTAAAAGAAAAACTGACCACCGCGCCTATCATCATATCTCCCGATTGGAACGAGCCATTTGAATTAATGTGTGACGCTAGTGATTTCGCTGTTGGAGCAGTTTTAGGGCAACGAATTGACATAAAATTCAAGCCGATTTATTATGCAAGCAAAACTTTGAATAATGCCCAAGAACATTATACCACAACCAAAAAAGAACTTCTCGCAGTTGTTTTCTCTTTTGATAAGTTTCGTCAGTATCTTGTCTTATCAAAAACTATGGTTTACACTGATCATTCTGCTTTGAAGTATTTGTTCAGCAAAGAAGACGCGAAACCAAGACTTATTAGGTGGGTTCTACTTCTCCAAGGATTTGACATTGAGATTAAGGATAAAAAGGATTTATTATGCAAGCAAAACTTTGAATAATGCCCAAGAACATTATACCACAACCAAAAAAGAACTTCTCGCAGTTGTTTCTCTTCCTTGTAAACGTTTGTTAGAATCTTGTATTATCAAAAAACTAGGGTTTACGTGTTCATTTCTGCTTTTGAAGTATTTGTTCAGCAAAGAAGACGCGAAACCAAGACTTATTAGGTGGGTTCTACTTCTCCAAGGATTTGACATTGAGATTAAGGATAAAAAAGGGGCAGAGAATTTGGCTGCAGATCATTTGTCAAGACTTGAGAACCCAGATTTAGGAACCTTCACAGAAGAGGAAATAACCGATGAATTTCCTGACGAGCATCTCATGATATTAAAAGCGGAGCTCAATAATGATGAACCATGGTATGCTGATTATATTAACTATATCGTTGGAATACCTCCGAATTGGACGCCTGAAAAGAGAAGGAGATTTTTCTCTAAAGTTAAGTATTATTTTTAGGATGAACCGTATGCGTTCAAGCTATGCTCGGACAATGTAATGAGAATATGTGTTGCTGGGAACGAAATCTTTGAAATCTTGGCACATTGTCATTCCGGACCAACTGGAGGACATCATAGTGCGTCTAATCTAGAAGAATGTCTACGAATAGGATTCTATGTGGGCCTAAACATTTTTAAGGATGCTAAGGATTATGTAATGAAGTGCGATGCATGTCAAAGATCAGGAAACATATCATCAAGAAGTGAGATGCCTCAAAACAACATTCAAGTATGTGACGTATTTGATATACGGAGACTAGACTTTATGGGACCTTTTCCGAACTCAAAGGGGAATAAATATATATTGGTGGAAGTAGATTACGTTTCGAAATGGGTGGAAGCTCAAGCCCTTCCTACAAACGATGCTCGTGTTGTCATTAGATTTTTAAGAAAGCTATTTGCAAGATTCAGAGTCCCTAAAGCTTTGATTAGTGATTGAGGAACGCATTTTTGTAACTCTCAGTTAGAAAAAGCCTTGCAAAAATATGGAGTGACTCACAAACTATCCACTGTATATCACCCTCAAACCAACAGACAAACTAAAGTGACCAATAGAGCTATAAAACGTATTCTCGAATGATCGGTTGGGTATAACCCAAAGAATTGGTCTGAAAAGCTTGACGACGCATTATGCGCATTCAGAACTACTTACAAAACACCTACTGGATGCACCCCCTTCAGATTAGTTTACGGAAAAGCTTGTCATCTGCTGCAAAAAACCGTTTCATGGAGCTTAATGAACTAATGGAGTTAAGAGATGAAGCATATGAAAACACCCGGATCTACAAAGAACGAACTAAGAAATGGCATGACTCTAGGCTTCGAGGGGATAAAAATTTCAAAGAAGGAGATAAGGTATTAATATTTAACTCTAGATTTAAGATGCATCCGAGTAAGCTTAAATCAAAATGGTACGGCCCGTGTGTAATAAAAACTGTGCATCCATATGGAACCGTGGAAATTATCGATAAAAATGGAGTCAGTTTTAAAGTCAATGGGCATAGGTTAAAAAAGTATCACGTTGGATATAATAACGAGGAAGATAATGAAGTGGTTGAATTGTATAATGATACAACATAAAAGGAAGTTGAAGAAAAGTCTAACTTAAAGACTTCGCTGTAGACAAAAGTGCTTCCCGGGAGACAACCCAGAATGTTATTTAATTTTGTTATCGAGTCTGTCTTCCCAGACTTCAATACGGCGTATCCGTTCCACCCTATACGGCGTATTGATTGTCTGGACGTTATCAGTCTTTACTTTTTATGCACTTTAAAAACATTATTGTCAGTTCTGCGAATACGCCGTATTCAATTATTTGATACGCCGTATCCACAGACTGACCCGTATTTAGTTTGTTTTAGTTTAGTTTAAATTAACCGTAGGTACCAAGATAGGAATGCACCTGTTTTTCCTATATTTTACGCAGGACCTCGTGAAGGATTCATCGGACGAATATTGGTGGAGAATTTACGAATCTGGAAATCTTGAAGTGTTGGAGTCTTGAAACCTCAAGACGGCTGTTCAACATAAAATCTTGCTCATAAACGCAACATGGAGAATCTACCGAGCAAAAATCAGGGGAGTTTCTCATTCTAATTCTTTTTAAATTCCCGTATTTAATGTTTTATATATACAACGAGGACGTTGTATAATTCAAGTGGGGGATGGAATTAGAATGATCACTTGTCCAAATTTTCACAATAAAAAGCTTAAATTATTCTTAAATTAAAAAAAATTCAAGCATACTTTTGTGAAATTACTTGTTACTAACCGCCACACAATAACCAATGCTTAGATATTATGAGATTTACCTTTTCTGTTTCACATGTTTACCCAATAATCTTAAAATATGAGGTGAGCAGTGATGTTGTAAACTTTAGAACTTGGCTTGGTATATCTATTCGAGACCACAATAATGAGTATTATGAATTTAATTTGAGTAACTTGTTTAAATTGGTAAATCTTAGGATTACAACCAAATCGCCTTTACATGTTGTTTATTAACTAACTACACTGGTTAGTTAACCTCCTGTTAAACCCTTCCACTCTCGAGCGTGCATGTCTATTTCATCATTACGGCCATGTATGCATGTCTTAGCTGCCTCGTTGGTTTACGACTTTTGGTGAAAGTTAGAAGGTTCCTACCCTATATAATTCCTTCTCCAAACATTGGTTAAATTTGAATGGGAGGTGATCAAAATACACATGTCTATTTCGTCGTTTTCTTTATTTACATGGCTATGTATGTGTGCTTCAGTGCCTTGTTGGAGTGTTGTTCTGGTGAAAGATTGTAGAATGATCAACCGTAAGCCTTTCCATACAAAAAACCCATATTTACCTTTATAAACTTGTTACTCCTTGGCTTTAGTGGTGGAGATGTGTATCCTTGCCAAGCTTATGATAGAATACTCGTCACGACCGAGCAATTGAGCGAATTAGTTACATGTTACCACATAGATTAGTTGAGTGATTTGAGTGTTTTCATCTTCCTATTTCGTGAGGTGTTTGGTTGTGTACTTGTAATAGATCGAATAAGTGCTTTAACGGAATATATCCTTAGGGATACAATTATATAAACTTCTAAAGGCTACTTGAGGACAAGTAGGATTCAAGTGGGGAGATATTTGATGACATCAAATAACGTCTATTTTCTGAGCATCAATTTATCCACGATATTAAACCCATTTCTATATAGTTATTTGCAAGAATTGTTACTTAATCGTTTATATTTGAGAATTGCAGTAATTATGGAGTAATTGGTGAAACTTAGCAAAAGGCGCGCATTTTGGAGCTTAAATGAAGATATTTTGAAGATTACTGTTCTGAAGACCAATACGCCGTTCTCATCAAGAAAGATACGGGAATTTCCGTGGCCTGTCTCACCAAGACCACAAAATATTAAGATCATTACGCTGTTCCAGAGGACTCAATCGGCATATTCAAGATCATGAACATCAATAAATATTTCTGGAAGATAATCAATGTGGTCTCTGAACTTAAGAAATCCCCAATACGCCGTATCCATATGCCGTATCCAATACATGGATACGCCGTATCCAACCGACTTCCAGACCTTATAAATAGAAAACTCAAAAACGAGTTTTAAGTGTGCTAAATCATATTCTCGATACCTAAACCACAAAAGTCGATTTTCAGAGGAGAAAAAGAGCAGAAGAGGTCGAGCAACGTATTCAATAGGAGACATCGTGTAATTCCATATACTTTTGTAATCGTTCAGTTTTTGGTATCATTCGTTAACTCGGTTAGTTTACCTTGGCTAAATTATTACTCTTGTATTTATTATAACGTTTGAAGGCTAATACCTTCGGGTATTAGCCATTATTATGAAGATTTGAATGTTTGGTATTTGTTTATATCGATTTCTTGATTTATCGTTGAGTGCTTGTTTATGTTTATCAATTTATACTTGTTTACGCACTTTTGTATGCGACCTATCATTCAACTGGATCTAGCAAAGTGGACCAAGCGGATCTAGAGTCCGAGATAGCTCTCCATATAGTAATTTATACATCTAGAATAATAGTTACACAAGTATTGTCCTTCTAAGTCTGTGTCTAGGATACGCTTCAGGCTTAACTAGTTAATTGGATATTGCCGATGGTTTATTGATCGTGTTGACTAGCAGGTGACCTAGATAATTCAACAAATAACGTTCTGATTCCATTGGATAGTTGGACAAGTGGACTACTAGTGTATAGATTGCCATTAAGCGGTAAGTGGGTAAAGTCTCTATGAGCTAAGGTTTAACAAGATCACCATTGCTTTAATCCCTAAGATAGATTATAATCAGCAAATAAGGATGCTTTATGCGGATGCTTTAATTGTGACAGAATTAATGTGTCTAGGTCTTAGGATGATGTAACGCCTAAGTCTTAAGAATGATATGCCACCTCGAGAGAAGAAATCATTGCACTTAATAAACAAACCAATGTTCTAATCGGATTAATAATGGTTAATACAGTTTTCTTATATAAGGTTCGACCGCTCTTTTATCTTTTGTCTATTAGCTTGTGTGGGTAACAGTGTCTTGAATTGATTGTAGTCACCAACCAAACCGTGCCAGTCTCTCAGGCTGAAAACCCCCCTTTTCCCATTAGAATTAGGATTTAGACTGACATAGGTTTAACATAGGATTAGAATAGAATTAACATAGATTAGATAACCAAGATATTAATTAAATTGATAGATTTAACCTCGCTCTCAGTGATCGACACCTTACTTACCACGAAACTACTATCGATCGGGTACACTGCCCGTTAAAGTGTTGTTTTTGGTTGAGTCGGCAAAATATAAATTTAAAACTTGAAACAATAAAATATACACCACACAACGACACATCAAGGGTCAAACATAACAATACTTATCCTAAACATATATCCTAACACGACTCCAACACATATCCTAAACATAATAAAATACGATAGTTATCCTAACCATGGGTGTATCATTGGGAGTCTTTGGTTTGCAGTTTTCCAAGTGAAAACATTCACTTTTAGCTGTTATACTTGATTGTGTAATTACAGTGGTCTGCTATTGCACTGGATATACAAAAGATATATATGAGAACCGAAACTACAATGTAAAATGCACGGATACAAATGACATACTTAATTCTTTTACACGTGCCGTGATGGCAACCACTGAAGGCATACCGCTCGCCATCATCCTCACACTTGCTTTTTGTATAAAGAGAATGATGTTTGATCAGACTATCGTCAAGAAGCCGTTTGCGTGTGAGACCATAGGTTCGGTCACTGTCAGGGACGGAATTTGAATGTTTTCTATGGAGGGGCGAACTTGAAAACTATTTATTTTAGGGGGGGCAATATACACTACAATGAAATTTTTATATAAAAATGACTAAAATTATATATAAACGGTTATAGAATATACATAGGGTTAAAAAAAATTTGAGGGGGGGGGGGGGCCACAACCCCCCTCGGTCCCTTCTAAGTTCCGTCCTATCATATGCACTAACAAAACCAGAACTTTGACCTTAAATCAGATGAAGGTTACAAAATGTTAGGAGGGACTTGATCTCATTGAAGATAATTCTGCAGTTGATGCAATTGTCCTTAAACTCTATCATCAAGGAGTCGGTTTCCAATGGTAGCGTTTACAAGTCACTAACCAAAGCCACAGACAAATATTGCGGCAGTCGAACTGAGAAGGCAATAAATTTATGGGTTGTCACAAGGCACAATGTTGAGCCGTTGTGCTCAAGTCGTGGAAAAAGTGGTGCCACATCACCACTTTTTTTCATAACACCAAAACACCTCATAACACCAAAAACACCGTCCTTAGTTAACACCAGAATTTCTGGTGTTATGGGGACCTTACCTTTTTTTAAATTCTTTTTTTAACAACAATAAAAATAATACATTAATTCATTTATTAAAAAAATACATTTCATTAATAAATAATACATTAATAAAAAACGATACATTAAAAATTCAACAATAAAAATAAAACATACAACTAATGATTAAGTTTCCACAAATGCTTAACAATATTGTGCCGAAGATCGTCGTGAACTTTCATATTGTTTAAAATATTGATAATATTGTGCATACCGATCCATATCGAGTTGAGAGTAATAGTCGTAAAAATAGGACATATCATTGTTGGAATTCATAGTGTTTTTTGTGTTGTGTATAAAAGAAGTGTGTGAAAAAATAGAAGTTTGATGGGGTTTTTATAGGATTTTGAAAGGGTGATTTTAAAAAAAAGTGGTATTAAAGACCAAAAAAAGGCTATATTTGTGCTCTTAAATTTTCTAGTCGTTACATAATATTCCAACTTAAAAAAAAATAAAAAAATTAAATGCACGAAAACACGAGACACTGTATAGTGTCTCGCGTTTTCGTGCTGCGTTTTTCGAGACCATTTGGCCTGGCTATATCGGCCCCAAGCATGAAAACGCCACTTTTGTTGTGGGTGTGGCGTTTTCGTGTGGCATTTTCGCCCAAAACGCGAAAAAAAACCCACCGTACCATGTGCTCTTAAGACATTTAATTCCGAGAAGAAGACAAGAGCATACATCTCCATTGGAAAGGAGTTGCTGAGATTGTACTAGCAATGTGTTCAAATTATTATCAGAAAAACGGTCTTATTAGGTCGATAGATCATGAAGATAAGTCACAGTTTTAGAAACTAATACAAGGAATGGCAACACGTAGCCTCAGGTGCATCGCTAGCTTTTGCTCATACACAGATTCCAAAAGATGGTACCTACAAAACGTTAAATGGACACGGGTTGACATTGTTAGGTATTGTTGGGATCAAGAACCCATGTAGACCAGTAGTGAAGGAAGTTGTCATTGCTTGTAGGTCTTTTGGGCTGAGCATTAAAATGATAACGGGAGACAATGTTTTCACAGCAAAAGCCATTGCCACAGAATATGGGATACTTAAAGCGGGTCAACTGGTAACAGAAAGTGAAGTTATAAAAGGTAAAGAATTCCAAAATACACATATGAAGAAAGAATGGAAAAAAGTTGACAGTATCCGAGTAATGGAGAGATCATCTCCCTTTGACAAGCTTCTGATGGTTTAATGCTTGAAATAGAAAGGTCATATGGTTGCAGTCACATGCCATGCTATAGATGATGCACCTGCTCCTTTCTATGTATTTATTCGCTTTTATGTGAATAGGGCTATGTTGTAAACATATTTTGCAATAGAATCTAAGGAATGGTATTTTATATAAGGATAAAATAGCTTAAACCTTACATGCCCAGGATTTTGTGAATGAAACATCTGTCTGTTAAGTCTATTTTCTAGGGTTTTTAAGCGTCTAAAAGACAAGGCTTCTCCGTAGCCATCACAAGAATATAGTCAATGAAACGTTGATGCATTTTCTAGTGAAAAATAGTAACAACCACTAAATTTTGTTGTATCTACGAAAAACATCATTCTGTAAGTGATTTGATACATTTTCTGTTGCCTGAAAAGTTAATTCACTCGCCAAGCTACAGTTAATTAAGCTTTGATGCTCGCGACAGAGTGCACATAATTGTGATGATGTGATACTAAGACTTTCAGTATAATGCCTTTTTATAAATGGCCTCAATATAATAATAATAATAATAATAATAATAATAAAACAATAATTTACAGTAAAATATGATGATGATGAACCCTGAAAACCCATTTAATACACATATGGTGAACCTTACACTTTCACATTTTTTGTTTAGAACATTATGCATATGTTTAAAGTTTAAGCCAATTAGACATATAAGGCAATGAATAGCTTAGAATGCTTGTATGATTTTCACCATTGAAAACGAGATATATATTAAATCCTCCAGTTATAATTAACCTACTAGAATTACAAAATGAGATCTCAAATCATTTATAGGAGTTGAAAAGCGAATCAATGATTAGCATAACAAGTTCATGCCGAGACCATTGATCCTTACATAGAGTTTTTTAGCATAAGCTTCTCTAAAAAAACTACCAACAAAAGTGAAGAGAAAAAAAACATTAACAATGCCTTGTTAGTTGTAAGTGTGTCATCAAGTTCCTAAATCATGGAGACATTTAACCTCTATCTCTAATAACAGAGTTAATGATACATAGCTAGAGTAATGAGCTTAGGCTGCTGGAGCAAAATCATAGCCACTGTCATCATCATCATCGCCTTCTATTGATGCCACTGTAGCATAGTCATAATGTCCATTATCATCATCACCATCTGCATCTAAACATGATGATGGTGCGTAGTACTCTCTTTCATCATCATTGTTTCCATTAAAATGCTTACTGCACCAACGGGACGCAAAATTTTGGAAGCAAGAGACATTTTCAAGTAAGGGTTCTAGTACTTAATAAAGAACAAAAAATTGGTGGTGATAAAATTCTTACCTTTTTAAGCAAGACTCAGAAATTTGTTGTGTTTGGAGTAAGTATAAAATTAAGAAACTTATGTTAGATGACTAATTCATTAACCCAAGCCCGATTGTAGGATTGTGATCCATTAGGGTTAGGGTTTGAGGTTGTTTATTATCAAAGTTATTACTATAAATAGGCGAGTACCCGCGCATAGCAGCGGAAATTCCTAGCGGCCGATAATTAATGATATGCAATATTGTGGTAAGATCAAAATGTAATCATGAACAGTTGTAACATGCGGTAATTCAACTATAACAAAAATTGTTTACATATATCAAACAAGATATAAAAACATTTAGTGAAACTAAAAGTAAAACATTACATCAATTATGAGATAAAATCTAATCTTTAGATCAATTCTGCAATGGCATAAAATGATTACAGAATATGGATTAAGCGTGACCATGGGAACACAAGCAACTATTTATTGATAGTTTGATCTGCTAATTAAAATTGTAAGGGATAATTACTTGAAAATGTATCCAAGTTGTCAACTTTTGTTATCGTGTGTAGTCTTTTTTTTTGCTATTAAAACACAAAGTATAGAAAAATCGACCTTTGTGTGTACCCGGTGACCTGCTATTCCCTTAACCTGTTACCACATTGTGTTATGTTAATAAAAGGAATTCCACACCGACAAAAACCTAAATTTAAAATCCTCCAAATTGATTGTCATTTTTAAAGCTTTATTAAAACTAATTTGTGCAAAAGGTTTGTTATAGTTTATTCTCTTTGTACCCACCTTTTTTTGTTTGTATTTTATGGTTTTTTCATGCAAACTGATGAGGTTTCAAACTTAGATGAGTATTATTTTAAAACTATTTGCTTTGATGAATCTAGTGACGAGGCTACATCTTGACTGTGGATTTATGAAGTTATGAAAAAGGATGCTAGGAATATGAGTTATGCTGAGCTTATTTCTTGGGTTGAGGAAGAAGCGGGTAACCTAAAATCACTAGATACGCATGTTGTTGATAAGTGTAAGAGTCCTGTTAAGAAAATAGTAGATAAAGGTAAGAGTCCTATTAAGAAAAAAATGGATAAGGGTGAGAGTCTGCTTAAGAAAACTATGGATAAGGGTAAGAGTAAGGTGTTATTAGATGATATCCCGGTTAGGAAACATGTGCGTAGGAAAAATGGAATTGTAATAGAAGAGAATGTGAACCCTGTTGCTATGGATACTGATAGTGATAGTGAAAGTGAAAGTGAGGATGTGGATAAATTTAACTACACTTTGTATACCGATAGTGAAAGTGACTACTCAGATAAACCAGTTGACTATTTATCAGAAGGTGAAGATGATCTCACAGACCTTATGAAGAGAAAGACCGAGGCAAAGAAGGCACCTAAGAAATTTAACCGTTAAACATTTCATGTCAACAAGGGTACTTCAACTAGTAATAGCAGACAAACGGTATATGAAGTTGGTAATAGCGAAACTCTAATGGAGCATGAAGAGTTCATGGATGATTAATGAGAAAGCTGAGAGATGAAGGTGATGGTATCACTGATCCATTCAAAATTCTGGAGTCAAAAGTGGAGAAATATCCAATACACGACGTTGAAACACATTGGAGGATGCAAAAACCAAAGGTAATATGTTGCTCTAATTTTTATGTATGTAAATGGCTCTATTAATTTTAACTATTTAAGTTTGAGTTCAATGTTATTTCTAGGTTGGTGAAAAATTTGTAGATGTGGATCAACTTAAAGAGTGTCTCACTTACTATGCTCTTGCAAATGGTTTCTCACTATGGTTTTATAGAAGTGAAAAGATAAAGCTTATTGCTAAATGTGGATTAAGACCTGAAATGCTAAAGGAACCAGAGAAATGTAAGCAAAGAAAGTGGAAAAGATACCCAGGTACTAGTGTGGGCGAAGGATCAAACTGTGCACGGAGGTGTTACAGTAAGGAGATGACTGAAGAGAAATCATCTCAGGTAATATCTATGAATGATGAACATACTTGTGTTATAGATTTTAAGTATGGAAATTTAGTAAATTACAAGTGGATTGGTAAGCATTTTGGGACTAAGATTAGGCTAAATCCAAAAAAAAAGTTACATGAAATAGCCAATTTAGTAATGAAAAAAATACAAGTGTATTGTTAGCCTAACACAATATAGGCATGCTAAAAGATAGGCTTTGAGTGAAGGGGAAACAACCATTGATGATCATTATGCATATATTAGGTCTTATGGTAAAGCAATTTTAGAATCCAGTCATGGTTCAACTGTTAAAGTTGGTGTTACTCCATTAAACCACATAACCTAAAACATAATTTCGATAAAGATTCTATGTTGTTTCAAAGGCTCAAAGTAGGGATAGGAAATTGGGTTGTAGAAATTTTATTGCTTTAGATGGTTGCTTCCTTAAGAAACCTATGTAGGTGAAATCCTAACTGCTATTTGGCGAGACAGAAATACCCACATATTTCCAGTGGCATGGGCTGTCGTAAATGTAGAGAACAAAGATAATTGGAGATGGTTTCTAGATTTACTTCTGGAGTGATTTATATTCCCTATGGAAATGGTTTGACTCTCATCCCGATCAACAACCAAATTCAATTTGGACTATTACAAACATACACAAAATCTATATTCTTGAATAATCACATCAACTAAAGTTAATTATTCTTAATGTAGGCCGGTTACAAGTAGTTAAGGATGTAATGCCACATGTTGAGCATAGACAATATGCATGGCACATTTATGAGGGTTTTCGTAAACAGTTTAGTGGTGTGGAGTTTAGAAGTTTAGTTTGGGCAGCTTCTAAGGCTAGCTATCCAAGATTGTTCAACAAAATTATGGACAAGATCAAGAGAGCTAACCCAAAAGCTTATCAATATTTGTTGGACAAGGATCCTAATACATGGTCAAGGGCTTATTTCCGTACTGGTACAAACTATGAAGCAATTGAAAATGGTTTTAGTGAATGTTTTAACTCGGTTCTTTTAAGAGTTAGGAATAAGCTACTAGTTACCATGCTTGAAGCTATGCGGGTGATAGTACTGGAAAGAATGAATATAATGAGGAAGTTGTTTGAGTTATGGAGTGAAGACATATGTCCAAACATACAAAAGAGGTTGGAAGTAACCAAAGATCAGTATAGGTATTATGTTATCCTTGTAACTTTTAGAAACTATAAAATATTGTGTTTACACATGTCTTATGTTTTTTTTGTAACTTTAACAGGTTTTGGCATGTTATACTTACTGGTAGAAATCTCTTTGAAGCGAGGAATGGGTTTGAAGCATTTAGGGTTGATGAGGTGCATAGAATTTATACCAGTAGATTATGACAGCTTTCTGGCTTGCCCTGTGCTCATGCAATAGCTGTTATTTTCAAACTTAATAAGAGGGTTAAGGATTATGTTCCAGGTTGTTTTAGGAAACAAAGTTTTTATTTTGCATACCATCAGTACTTGACTCTAGTAGGTGGGATAGACTTTTGGCCTGACTCTAGTGAAATTTCTAGAGTTTTGCCACCAAAACCGAAAAATGACCGGTAGACCAAGAAAGAAAAGGATTATGGCTGCACATGAAAATAAAAACACAAACAAGGTTTCTAGGTCTGACATTACTATGATATGTCAAAATTGTTTCCAAAAAGGCCACAACAAAAATGGTTGTAAGAATCCGACAGTTGTTTTACCACCTAAACCACCAACTAAGAAAGGTAGGCCAAACAAAGCATAAGTAGGTGTTAGTTCACTTCTAGATGAAGATTTGGTTGATGCACCAGTGGATAGTGCACCAGTGAATGTAATCGCTCAGAACATCCAAAATGCTCCTAATGCAGAAACCACAGCCACTCAAAGCAGCCAAGCATGAGACATTACACCACATGTTGTAGTTCCAGGCCTTTCACCAAGACCAAGGAGTGAGAGAATTCTTAACAGGAAATTGGCAAAGAATCCCACAGGAATTGGTTCATCAAACTCCAATTCTCTTGACTTAGAGTAATTGTCATTTTATGTATGTCAAGTAAACAATTTTGCACATCTTTTGTATCTATGTGTTGTGCAGCTAGTAGGTTATTTTTTATGTCATTTTATGTCATCTAGACATTTAAAAATTTCTGCACCTCTTTTGTAAGTATGTGTTGAGCAGGTAGTAACTAAGGTTAGGAATTCTATACTTGTCGGTGTACGTAAACCCTAAACCCTAGCCGTCAAAACACAAAATATGTTGAGTTTCCTTCGGTCAAACTATATTTTTTTCCTTCCTCGTCTATTTGTTTTCATTGTTGAAGATCATTGCCGTTGACAACAAAAGTTGACCACTAAATTTCTGCTCCCTCCTAAAGGCAAAGCAAGCCATGACTTAAAAAAATAGCAAACGTCATTAAAAATAGAGGTATCCGCGAAGCAATATACAATAATGTTTTCAAATACAAGTCCATCTTTGTGCAACCAAACAACGAAGAAGAGAAGAAAGAAAGAAGAATAGAAGAATAAGTCGATTTCAACATTCTATCCAGTTTGTTCGTTCAGAAGATTCTCGTTTAAACTATGGGGGAGTGTTAGACGACCAAGTTATTGACCTAAGCCCGATTGTGGGATTGTGGTTCATTAGGGATAGGGTTTGAGGTTGCCTATTATTAAAGTTATGTATTTATTATAAATACATATGTTATCTCAAATATGGGATTCATTCAATTAATAAAACCCTTTTTTTGAAAAAGGTGAACATATTTATTAATTACTGAATGATTTACAACAAATAAAAAAGATATAGACATGCCTATATCTTGATACAAAGGCTAACATACAAACTTGCCAACAAAAACAACATATCTGACACCTCTATACAGAACTCTGACAAAACCATAACTCAGATAAAGCTGCATTCATAAGTTTGTCACTTGTCCCAAACAACAGAGCATGCCATAGAATCACAATTGTTTACCTTTTATTCACCAGATACCATATATCCATGACTACATTTCCTACTACAATGTGTTATCCCAATATAACTAAGATCTAAACACAACAATAAGCTACCCAATACCCATAATAAGCACACAAAATAAGAAGAAAGGTAGAATGAAGATGGAAGAATATTAGATTAAGAAAGAGAGAGTTTGGTATGATTACACCTAGACAAATGCAACCAACACCCTCTCCATGTGTGGAGAGGGTCCTATTTATACCTCTTACCTACATATTGGCGTACATGCTTCTATCTTGGGCCGGGCTTGGCTTGTCTTGGGCTTTGAGCCTGAAACACGGACAATATTAGCTTAAAGTCCAAGCCCGTTAATCCCAACTAGCCAATTACATAACAATACTAATTACGACTAAGACGAGCAATAACATTCTTGTTTGACTTATATAAAAATAAGGCTAACAGTCTCCCCTAATGTTGAGGTCTTCTTTGATCACCCCAATGTTGACGTTCTTGATTTTAGGTTGCGATAACCACCGGTTCCCCATTTTATAGTATAAATACTATACATGTGATCAGTAGATTCAAAGAATCTCCTTGACAGTGTTTCCAGCTCCAAGCGTAGGATCTTCTAACACAGATGTATTAGATTCACCATGCTTGCTTGTTCTCATTATCGGAACGTCTCAAAGCAGACAACACGATAAGAGTGAATCAGATAGTTACTATCTTTCTGATTAAGTCTTCAATTCATTTATTGGACCAAAATCGATATCCAGTTATCCCAAGCTTGATTTATATAGAATCTTGCAAGTCACCTACCGCAGAGCTATTTGAGGTTGACTTTGGAGGGATTTCCATTCGTCACTGTGAATACTAAAGAGTATCACTTTGAATGTTCTGGCAAGATCTCAAGGATAATGCGTAGGACTCTTTTATATCAAATGTTGTTTATTGATGAACAACAAGTGTTATACATGGATTGTGTCCTAATGAGATTTGTAATTTGATCTCTCTTGGCTTTATACTCGATTTGTGCACTTTGGTTTTAGTACTCGGAGGCTGGAGCTGACTGCCACCTTTTAAATATCAGTAATCTCAGAGTGAGATGTCAATAGATAACATGTGTATCTCCGTGACAAATGAGACAAGTCTCTTTTGAGAGAAACTCAAATGGCTGGGAAAGGTTGTGCATTGCATCACTGGGTCCATGACAGCTTTCTTCAATACCAACAATCATGATTGTGATTTTGATAGACTATGTATTAACTGGGTTTCTGCCTAAGTTGTGTGGAGGGCTTCTTTTTTTTCACCCTTTATCCATACATTTCTTTATTATTCTTCATCCCCTTCAATGTTTACCAAGACGTCATCACTAACACCTTGTTGTGCTTGTTCCAGTGTTAGCTCATTCTTAGTCGGCATTATTCCCTTATTCTCATTCATCTCCAATCATACCTAAGGACTTTTAATTCTATCTATGGAATGTCCATGGGTAGATCCCTCTGGTTCTGGTTGGATCATAGGACTTATACCTAACCTTAACCACCTTATGACTTCATCGACGTCGTGAGTTAATTGGTTGTTGGGTATAGAGATCGAACCATAAAACCTTTGATACATACATTTTGAAATACTCCTCCTACACATGTGCTTCGAGATTCAAAATTGTTTTGCACATGAAGAAAGAGTTGCACTTAGAGTCTTAAAGATCATATTCTTCTATATCACATTTTAATAACATTTTTTCCCCTTATTTAAAATAATAAATCTCTTAGTATATGAAATACCAATTGATTAAAATTTATGACATGAAAAATTCCATGGGGAGAAAAATTATACCATGATGTTGCTTGAATTTATTTTTCTGATAGCTCCCCTTCAACATATTATGTGGGATACCACTAATTTTTAAAACTTGACATTACAAAAAAATGATATGACACCACAAATATGTTAACGACGGAGTGAGATGCCTTAGTGAACACTGTATATTATTAACTAACATTATAATTTCCACATTTTAATTTCATGGAATGTTTTTGGATACATAAAATTGACATTTATGAGATGTACCCAAAAGAAATTAAAAGGTTTTGGTTTTAAAAGCTCCCCTTCAGAAATTGCTTCACTTGTTATAATGACATTGTTGAGCATTCTTTTTACCAATTGTACCGATTGTTAAATATATTAAGGAAGAGAGTGTTGAACACACAATTTTAACAAATACCACTTATTATGGAAAGATACCATAAATTATATTGTAAAAAATTTGACACTGAAAGTTCTTTTTGAAAAATTGTGTTCAACGGTTTTAAAAACCATGATATAAGACTTCTCTTCTATTTGTAGAGTGAGCGCACTAAAGCGTACACTTCCCTATTACATTCAAGACCGAGTTATGCACTGGAATGTACATAAGTCATTGAGAAAATTAGAAATGACATGTGTCACACCCCTAAACGAGGCCTAGTCGAAAACACGTGTCTGGGGGCGTGACGTCATAATACACATCACACAAGATACAAAGAACGACCTCTAAGGGTACGTTTAAAAATCCAACATTGTTGCATAAATTAAAATAGTTAATGTTTTACATAGGCCCAACGATAATATGCGAAAGCGAATAAAAGGTTTTAAAGTTTGACAACGATGTTAACATAGATAATAATAGCTTTTGAAATCGGTCCAATGCAAGGCAACACCATAAAGCAAGCAAAGATATCCA